>WAAG01037139.1:0-38788 GCA_013390105.1 Tichodroma muraria | reverse complement strand
CCTCTTCCTCCTCTTCTTCTTCCCTTTCACTCATCTGACTGCATCTGATCTTTTTCAGCGGTGCATGGAGATGAAAAAAGTCAGTGAGAGTCTAATTGAAGAAATGTTATCTAAAATATGAAATACCTAAGCCTGGTACCTTAGGAGAGAAATGTTAGTGGTCACTTCCTGGATCAGAACAAGTCCTCCTGTGCAAAGCACCAACTAAATGATATCTTCAGGGAACTCTCAGAGGATGCACCAGTGTGAAAAGAATTCTTGACCATTTCTCTGATGTGACCCTTTGGATTCAGTTCAGGTAAATAAAGTGCCATGGAAAAATGTGCATTGGCCTCTCATTCCCTTGCACTATTTGTAAGGGATGTCAAGAAGACAACAAATCCCATCTAGTTGTCCAACTGGGCTAATGAGCCACAGAATCACACTATGCAAACCCATTGTTCTGCACACAGTATTTTGGCTGACAAAATACCAGCAAATTAGTACTGAAACGCTGAGAGATCAGAGCTGCAGTGTTATTATCAATTCTTCTTCCACCAGCCCTTCCTCCATGACAAGAAGGAACACACAGGCAGGCCTTTTCATGTGCCCCAAAATGTCTGAGATGCCCATCAAAACAAACAATTCACTCTCCTGGTGTTGCATGAAGTCCCCACTCCTTGGTGACTGCAAAAACTTCCTGAGTACAAGGACATGCATGTAATTACCAGCAGCTCTAAGGTTAGCATAAATCAAAGTGAGAAGTCAGCTGCCAGGGGCACTTCAGAAGCAATGCCCACATCTCAAACGGAGCTGAGCTAAAGCAATAACCCCATCCAAGTCCCTGAATGGGCCATGGCTTGTAATGGGCTGGCACAAAGCTACATTATCCTACAAGCTGCACCTGCTTCTGGAGCTGCTGTATCAGCAGCAAACAGAGGTGCCACCTGGCAAGATGGCATTTCCTGAAGCCTGGAATGACAAGGCAAAAAAAACGTTCCCAACAAACAGATGGTGCCCACAGAAACGGGAGTTATATGGAAACAACAAAGGGCATTACGGCAACCACCAACACGCTGCTCTCAGCCCTCTCTAAACTGTCACACACATCCTTAGTGGGTGGTAAAGACAGGCCTAAATTCAGGTGCCTTCTCTCCCAGGAAAAAAGGATCTTGTTTTTCAAGTTCATTGCTCCTCAAACTGTGTGAAAAAGATTAGAATCACAAAGACCCACTGAACAGTGTCTGTCCCTCAGCATAAAGACAGCAAAAAATAAAACCCAAGGACTGACAGTGCTAGAAACAGGCCATCTGCAAAGGGATGTAAATGTGACTGTGCCCCCAAGTCATGGCTTACGGTCTTGGAAAGCTAAAATATGCTGACTGAAAGCATGCAATTAGTGCCAAGAAGAATATAAAGTATGGGAATACAAGGAGTGGGGAGGTGGTCAAATTTGCAAGAGGAAAACAAAAGCTTGTTTATCCCAATGAATTAATTGCAAAACATGGAAGTAACAAACAATCAGAGGTGCCTCTGCCATGGGTTATTGATTCTGATGGTGTCCAGCTCCAGTTGCAGCCACCAGTTACAGACTTAAATGGCCTAAAAGGAGAATTACTTCCTGACACACAATAGTTAAGCCCTGAAACATAAGAGTTTATGTCTTTCCCATAGCTGTTGTTTATCTAGTCTTTAAAATGTTATTATTATAATGCTGGATAGCCCTGTCATCTGCTGAAATATCTCATCCTTATTTCCATACAGACAATTATTTCTTCAGTCACGACCCTTGAGATTTCACAATAGTGTTGAAATAATAATTGTGTCTCAAGGATCTGAAAGAGCTTTGCAAATCATGAACAAGATCCTGTCTCCCTTGTCTGGAGATGCCCCAAGTTCATACTGGAGTGTTCTTGGAGACTGAAGATACTTTTCCATGGGAAGTAAATTTAAAGTCAATATCATCTCATAAGGTGGCAAGATACCAGAAATCCCTGGACCACCATCCTGAAGAAGCAAACCATTACTTTTTCACTCCTGTTACTGTCATTTCCTTACAGTCCTGTGGGATTCCCTGTCCCACACCAAACATTTTCAGGCCATGGTTCCAGGTCATTTATGGTGCCAAAGCAGTGGCAGACACAGCTCAGCATTTTCACCTCTTGATCCAATTTCCTGAACTTTAGTAGATCATTTGGGAATATGGCAAAGGGTTGTCTTCCTTTTCTGTTTTATATTCTAGACAAGGAAAACATCTCGATAGGAAAATCTGGAGCATCCTGGCCTGTTCCAAAGACTGCAGGTCGTGTATTTGTGATGGTGTTTTCTGTTCAGAGGGGTCACTCTCCCTGCCTCAGGCAGGAGCTCTTTTCTCCCTGATATCCCTTTTGTGCAGCAATTGGAGAGGAGCAAGGAGACCCAGCTCCCCTCCCCACAGACCACATCACACCTTTTGCATCTTGGAACATTGGTTTTTTGCCCAGTTTGCTCGAAACCCTGAGAAATGCCAAACTGGGGAAAACAATTCCAAAATAAATCTGCAGAACTTTTAGGCTGAGTCCAGGTGAGCAGTGCAGGCAGCGTGGTGCTCTGGTGATGGCTGCATGCTGTGCAGGGAAGGGAGAGTAAATCCCTGCAGTCCAGGACTCTGGTGGCACTTTGTGTTGCCCCTTTGTGATCACTCCATTTCCAGCCCATTCTGGCCACTGGGCACTCATTTTGGTTGTGTCTTGTCTTGTCTGGTGTTTGGCTCTATCCTAACCACAGACACATCTTCCCTGAAACAAACAATAGAAGAGAAACGTCTATGCCATCATACATCTCCACAGGCATGAGCTAAGCCCAGCCCACACCCATCTGGGTAGAAAACCCAGCGCTGAAGCATTGCTCCTCCCAAAAGGACACCAAAGTTTTCTGTATCAAATTCCTCCTGGGGAAGTTTCACATCCTTCCAGAATAACGGCAGAGTGCTGAAATCTCAGTCTGATCAACAGATAAGCATCTCACCCAAGGTTAGAGCTTCTCTTCAGGCAGAGCTAAGCTTTAAAGGTAGCCTTTGTCTTCTTTTTTTCCCCTTTTGAACAGTGTCCCACTGTTGCTGTGTTTTAACTGCAGAAGGTTCAGCTGTTAGTCCCTGTTGTGAGACCAGGGTGGGTGACACAGCAGAAGTTAACAAAAAAGAGAAGCAGAAAGATGCACAGGTGGAAAGATGAAGATGAAAACAAAACAATTCAAACAAGAAGCACTTGAAATGACAAAAAACAATCAATCCATGCCTGTAGGGAAAAAAAAAAATAAGACTTAAAGACAGAAAATTTGGTACAAGGGCAAACACAGAATTATCACGTTCCCAAAAATGGATCCAGTCACAATGCCAGATGCAATGCAGAAATAGTTCAGATCCAGAACACAGCTTTCCAGTGCCTATCTATTTCTGGGATAATCAGTACCGTGGGAGAAAGAGAAATAGAAACACTATAAAGTTTATCTAAGGGATGGAAACACACCCAGCATTTGATGTGGGAAAAGAAAGTGTGCTATTATCTAGCATGTGTACTGCAGGAATGGCTACAGGCCCAGACGGGGATCAAGGTCTGTCGACCTGCAATGCCTGAGCCCACATGGAGAGGCTGAAGTGAAAATACTCTCTCTCCATCTGCACTGACATCATCTGAGCAGAACATGTAAAGAGTGATGGCTTAGTGTTTACCCCAGATAACTCAGAAATGAACAAAAAGCCTCCTATAATCCATAAAACAAAACTCAGCAAACTTTTTCATGTTCTGCCATCTTTCTCTGAAGTACATCACAGAAGATAAAATGCTTCAGCCTCAGCTGATCTAAAAACTTTCTGAGGTCAGGTGAAATGTTACTGTTTGCTACTTCTGGAGAATTGGGTTTCTAAAACATGTTGATCTGCTCCAAAGATGTTGGAAACCAGAAATAAAGTGTCTTGCTAGAGTTTTGGCCAAAGACTGCAAAAAAGAAGAGTTTGCACGTCATGTAATCAAAACAATTGAGCCAGAGAGCAAGAGGAGAGAGGGGAAGAGGATCAGAGAGAAAACCAGACAGACCAAGATTTCAGGAGTGGCTAACGGCCTCGACTATCACTGCTTGTACCAGCTCCTGGCTCTGCTGGTTGGGCCTTAACTAAAATTCACTGCCTCTGCTTTTCACAACCCAGCTCAAGCTGCTTGATTATACAGCATCATGACCTCTTTGGAGAAGGAATTGCCTTCCATTCCGAATGGGACACCTCCTATCTAAATTTAGATACCAATAGCATAGACACAACTCCAACTTCCCTTGCAGCTGATGAAGAGAAAGAGATTTTCTCAGAAGATCAGTGTTAGGTGACTACTTCATGATGCCCTACTCTACAGAAACTGTATTTTCTGTACTGTTTCCATTGTCTGAAGCTCTGATGTGGAACCCACACCATAAACTTTAACACTTGGCCACCTAAATCCCAGGCTGTTTGTCCCTGTCTCTATTTCAAGGAGTTCAGATTCCAGTCAGGATCTCAATATACAACAGTAACACAAGTAATGTTAGATACATCTGAATGTACTGAGAGACTGGGCTCACAGCCAGCAGTTATATAGGGACTGAGCTCCTAACCTGCACCATGGCAAGGAAACCACTGGGAATCAGGGACCTAAATGCGTCTGCGGATCAAGATCCAAATTCCAGACTTACTGGAACTGGAAGGGCAATGAACTTTACTCACCTTTCAAGGGCTTCAGCAGAGTTGTTGTGGTTTCATACTCCCTCTTACACCCACTGCTGCTGATCTGCTGACCTCAGGGGTCCTGGGATGCAGCCCACATTTGGGGCAGGATGACAATTGGTCTGTTTCTTGTTCCCAAGAACCAGCCTATAATCAGAAACTGGCAAACCTCAGGGAGGTTAGTGTGCCATCCAAAAGGTTCACACGCAACATTAGGGCCAGGAACTGGGATCCAATCTGCTGAGACCAAGCAGGGTTTCTTACCATGGCAGGGCAGAAAGTGCTGGTTACAATAGGCATTTTGTGGTGTTTCACTCTGAGCCCCAACTGGAGCCAAGGAGAGCGTACACCATCTGCAGATGTATTTTAGACTGCAATAAACCTTTTTTTTCCCTACATACCGGAGTGAAAAAAAGGCTGGGAAAAGGCTCTGAATTGTCACTTGCATCTATTCAAATATAGCTAGCCAGTCACTAATGACAACCTACATTGAGACATGTCCAAAACACAAACCAACCCTTTGATGGAGGTTTTTAAAAGTCTGAATAATAGAGGTTTGGGATTTTTTTTTTTCTTCTTCTTCTGTCTTTATTTTCCCTTCAGTTTTTCAGGGTGCCTGGATCAGAAGCAGGAGTGCCAAGATACAGGGGGAGCTGCCCATCCTGCCAGGTTCCCTCAAAGCAATGAATGCTGCTATTCTTCCTGTCCCACAGCAGGCTTTCCCCAAGGTCTCTGCCTGCTTTAATTCCCTACTGTTAGCACAGGTCCCTCCCTGGTGATCAATGCAAATCTGCCATGGCCAAACTTCTGACAGGTAAAGCTGGAATTAAACATCAGCTTGCAGGGCACACAGCCCTTCTTGCGCAGCTGACCTGACATGTTTTGGGGGAATTTAAGTCCTTCAGGTTTGCTCTGTGTGTCCAAATAGTTGTTGAGATATTTCTATCTAGATAAAGAAATCTAAAAAGTATCTTTTCACTCTATAAACTTGTCTCTTCTTCTGACACTTTGGACTATGACATCTCAGACTTCCAGCAAAAGGGACCTTGATTAGCTGTTGAGGCACAGCAGGTTGGGACACTCTACTGCATGCAGGCATGGATTTTTCTCTCTGCTGACAGATCTTCAGTCCAGTAAGAAAGAACTGGCACATCTAGAAATACCTGAGGATTTCTCGTTTTGCTTTTCATACTTTGATGGAGATACAATTCAGGGAAACACAGAATTGCCACATTTTGTGAGAGGGTCCTGGATATGAGTGGAGCACCGAAGCCATGCTCCCAACAGTGGTTCCACAGGTCCCCCACTGAAGTCAGAGAAAGCCAAAATCTTGCCCTCTGTGGGCTTCTAGAGAATGAGGATCGCCTTCAAATGCCACGTGAATTTGGAGGTGAAAACCAGAAGCCAGACAGAGGGGAAGTGTAGGATACTCTTTGACAGCCAGCTCTGCCTCTGACTGCCCTGGTAGGATCACCTCGGAATTTCCACCACTCTGGCTGTTTTCTGTAATTGTGTGAGGGAGCACAAACAGACACAACAGACATTCTGGTTGGCCTGATAAGATTAAGCAAATGTCTAAACATCATCATTCCAAGAGATACACCAAAATGCCAGAGTTTGTCTTCTTCTTTATATCCCCTCCCTGATTCTGAGTAGGAAAAGCTAAACAGAAAGCCTCTGATATTTCTAGATATTTCTATTTTAAACCTTTTCCCTGCTCTAGCTAGGACATGCTGCAAAGCTACCCTAGATACTCAGAGATAATTGAGCCACTGACTGCAGGAGAGTTCATTGAACCACACTGAGCTAAGGAACCAATTATAGTCTGACCTACTGAGGGGTCTTTTCATCTCTATCATTTTAATTCCATTCTTCCTTTTAATTAAACAGTTTATTTTCCAGCATAAAGATGAAATCCCAAATGCCATTACTTGGGAATTGTAGAGTAATTATTGTCTTGCAAAGTCTATTTCTGGGCACTCGAGGTTTTATTATAGCTCTATACTAACTAATGAATGTTTGTAGACCCATTTGTAGAATAAATGTAGTTTGTAGGAAGGTCCTATGGGCCTAAAGAAAGGCTTGCATGGACACCAGATCATTTGAAATCAGTAATAAGTGGACTTCAGGCAGATCAGGATTAATACTACTGGGTTTTTAATAACACCGTGTTTTTTCCTGAGAGTAGAGAGCTTTTCTTCTTCAGCTTTCCATACCTGTCAATATCTCATCAAGGATCTCACGTTATCTCAGCACTTAAGATGGCATTTGGATAGCTACAATTAATAACACTAATATAAATCCTTCTGGTAGACATCAAGTTACTCACAGACTCAAAAAAACCTCTCTCAAGCTCAGAAACTATGTTGCACCAGCCAGGTAAGGACTCAGAAATATTGCTCGTCCAGCAGATGTTCACCAGTTCTGATCAACATGGAAAATGTGCCTCCTCCTCACATCTTGATCTGGGTAATGGCTGTAAGTTCAGACAAGCAGAGCTTTGGTATAAAATTGGAGTCCTAACAATTCAATGAGAGGTTTTTCATTATACTCTCTATTGCTTCTATGTGCAGTGTTCTCCCTACTTATGGTCAGCACGCTTAAAAGAACTGCAGAATAATCTTTGTTTATGCCCATAAAATAAATCCAGAGGAAGTCTAATGGCTGATGAAGAACACTGTGCAAGTCTGCAAAGGCAGCAGATCTCCTTGAGCGCTGCAAATCAAAATCAAGAATCAAGAAGTTTGTTGGGAACAAGAGATGTGTGGCATGAATGAACTCCAAACAAAGGGTACAGAGGAACATTTAGGTGTTAGACACAGAAGATATTAAATCATATCTGTACTTATATCATATTGGTAATCCCAAAGGAATTGAGGATTACAGATTACATATGGAGATATTTCTACCTTCCTCAGCCTACATTACGACAAGAGAGGATAAGAGAATCACTGGGATAAGAAGTAGAGAAAAAAATTGCACACAGCTGAAACTAGGGAAAACCTTGGTATAAAATCATTGAAAAGGGCTGAAAATGATCCCAGGAGTCATGTATCACCTTCTGCTGTCCCAAGACAGCAGCCCTGTGAAGAAGGACTTGGGGTGCTGGTGGAGGAGATGCTGGACATGACCCAGCAATGTGCACTGGGAGCCCAGAAAGCCAAACATGTCCTGGGCTGCATCAAAAACCCCATGGGCAGCAGGAGAGGGAGGTGATTCTGCCTCTCTGCTCTGCTCTGCTTTGGTGAGACCCACCTTCAGTGCTGCATCCAGCTCTGGGGTCCCCAACATAAGAGCTACTTGCTAGAACAGGTCCACGGGAATACCAGGAAAATTATCAGAGGGCTGGAGCACCTCTTCTATAAGGAAAGGCTGAAAGTGTTGAGGTTGCTCAGCCTGGAGCAGAGAACACTCCAAGGAGCCCTTATTGTGACCTTCCAGTTCTTAAAGGGAGCTCATAAGAAGGGTGGGGACAGAAGTTTTAGCATGGTCTGTTCAGTAGCACAAGAGGTCATGGTTTTAATCTGACAGAGGACAGATTTAGACTAGACACAGGGGTGAAATTTTTTACAATGAGAGTGGTGACACACTGGAATGTGTTGTCCACAGAGCTAGCTGATGAACCATTCCTGAAAATACCCAACATCAGATTGAACAGGGTTCTGGGCAATATGATCCAGTTGAAGGTATCCCTACTCATTGCAGGGAGTTTGGACTGGATGACCTTTAAAGGTCCCTACCAGCCCAAAGCATTCCATAATTCTATGAAGACAAGATTTAATCTGTTCCCACAGATCTCCATGGCAGATCCCACAGCTAATACTGATAATGCTTCACTGCCTTTCTACTATTCCAAATGTCTAAATTGTCTTTCTCCTCTAATTTATGCTCATTGCTTCCTGTCTTAGCTTCATATATAAGCAATATATAATCAGGAAACCAAACCCTAAGGTCTCCATAGTCCTGAATTCTAGAGTGACAGCCAGCCTAGAGCTGATTTTTCTATAATTATTATTTTATATATATGTATTTTATTTTTTTTTGTAGCCACAAGTTAAGCTAAACATGGGATCTATATGTCTCCACTTGCCCTCAAGGGAATGCAGGTCCAGGATCTCAGGTCGGGAGCAAGCAGTCAAGTAAAAGTGCAAATTTTACTTCTCTTTATTCTGGCAGGAACCACTGTGGAAACGTGAGTAAATTGCATCCTTGGTTTTATACTGTCTAAGAAAACAAGAAACATAGACTGGTTCAGAACTAAAAGGCTTCAGAGGAATATTGCTGAACTACGGGGCAAATTCCTGAGCAAATATATCCCAGGACCCCAAACAAGAGATTGCTGGCAGGAAGGAGGAGAGGTGGGCAGGAGAGGTGCTGAAGCCTCCTCTATGAGGCCTGGGACTTTTACCAACTCAGATAGAATATCCTTTTGGCAAATATTTCAGGGCCTCAGAAAACGTCAGATACCTGCTTAGCCCTCTACAGAGTGGAGCAAGGGGTGGGAAGAGGGGCTGCTTGGTTCATCTGTGCCTCTTGCAGTTACCTGGCAGAGTCCTGGCCTGGCCCTTCTCAGTCTGTTCTATGATTTGGCTCCATGGATAATGACAGCAAATGGCATTTTGATAGTTTTCCTAATTTTATCTTCTTTCAGAGGTCTCGTTCAGAAATCTGCCCTTTTGCTGCTGCGCCAGTTCAACTCCCCTATGAACTCTGAACCCGCAAATTATGAAATCACAGACAATACAAGAAGAAGCTTAGAGCCAACAGAGGTATTTTGGCTGCCCCAACAGAGAGCTTTTGGACCAGCAGCTAATCCTTTTAATCATCTCTCACCACTTCATTTACTGACTCGAGCAGAGTGTCTGTCTGATCGTCAGAGTAGGGTCTCTCAGGCTGTGCACTTCAGAGGGCCTGTGAAAGCACAGTGGTTCAGCCTGCTTAAAACCCCACTCCCAAGCTGTAGAGAGACAGAGACAGACACGTTATGTCATCATCAGGCCCATTTATATTGAGGGAGGCAAAAGTGGTGGCTGTGCCTGTCCAGGAAGGTTTGGTGATGATTTCTAATTTGTGCAAAAACATTCCTCTGTTTTGGTGATTGATGCCCAGCACAAAAGTCAAGGCAAAGCTTGCTTTGCTTGTGTAATCCAAACTTCTCAACTTCCCCCTTGTATTTTGGCCTCTGCTTCATCCTCCAAGCTGGGAATGCTCCTTCAGGAATGCAATAAGGCTTGAAATGGTGACTATGGCCCCAGGGCTGCGAGGCTGTGGCTACATTGGTCAGATGGGGTGGTTTCACTCAGTTCTCGGGTTGAAGTCAGCAGTCACTGAGTCCAGACAGAGCACAAGTCCCAGCTCGACCTCAGCACACAGCCGGGCTGGGAGAAGTGAACTAGGGAGGTTCGGAAAGGAGTTAGTGGAGGACAGAACCAGTTCTTCGCCTGTGTTTACAGATGTTGCCACTTCAGTTGATTCATCGGGTACCAATGTATCTCTCTGGTGTCTGCTCCTCATACTCCATCACCCTGGACAACTGCATCACCCAGTTTTTCCTCCCAGCTCCTTCCAGGACTGCTAAAATCAGCAAGATGTCACACCTTTCCCCAATGTCTCAGATATCTCCTCTGGAAGAAGTGACAGGACCCTGGGCAAGCATCACTCACTACTTTATTGATTCCTCTGCTTCACTCTCCCTTTGATACTTCCACCCATGAAAGGAGTTTGGACAGAGTATAGATTGGGTTTACTGCCCCAGCAGTATCTGTCTATCCTCCTGGCCAATACTTAGAGAGTGGGCAATTTGGGGCACATATCACCCAGCTTTTCTGCCCCTGCTCCCTCTACAGAGAAGCTGCTGCTTAAGCTGCAGCCTGAGACTGGGCAGTATGAACATGGCCCTTCACCAACACTGCCTGGAAGATGTGATGCTCCCTTCAGTCCTTGAAATAAAAAAGAAATTTTTGAGCTTCTCTGCAGTGGCCTGCATACCAACCCACTCCACTCCCAGGGCAGTAAAACAGAGCAATCTGCACCTTTCACCTCAGCTGTCTGCTTTTCATTTTCCCCTTTAATCACAAGCAGACTCCAGCTATCAAGTGTGAAAGTTTAGCAGACCCAGAGACCCCTGCAGAGGAGGAGATCCAAACTCAATGCAGAATTCATTTTGTGCCCACTGATATACCTGATCCCTGGTTTGAAAAAGGGGATTTGCTGAATGTTTTACCCCCATAGAGAGAAAGAAAGAGGAAAGATTTACACTTGCTGGAAGGCAGTTAAGCAAATACCAGCAGTACTATAGACAGTCTCCCCCTACTTCAGGAACAAAACCCACCTTCTCAGTGATGAAAAGAAACACAAGCCACAGAGAAAAATGTGCATGGTGACTGATTCACCCAGCTCAGTGCCAGCTGACCTCTGCTCATTCTCTGATGTGTTCTGCATTTGCAAAGCTCCTTGTACTGTGAAAAAAGAATAACTTCAACTCCCACAGGATGGGTCCCAATAGCTAAAAGCCCACCAGCAGGAGAAGAGGAGGGAGAAACAGGAATGCACACTGACTGTAGGGGCAGGCATGCTTCAGGTGTGGATTCACATGGAGGTTTCTCACAGGGGGATCTTTGAGGTATATGGGAAGTGTCTCCAGCTGAAAGGTGCATGTGGATAAACACTGAAACTTCCAGGAGGCAGTGGGTGGCTTCTCAAAGCCAAATCTAATACAAGGAATGATGCAGAGTGCAGCAGGAGCAGATCCCCAGGTGAGATAGTCTCTTCTGGAGTTGTTTCCATCACCCTGTGGACTGCTCAGTCTGTCAGGCTGGAGTAGGGTGAGGTGAATATGGGGGAACAGGTCTGATCTGAATCATGCACCAGAGCACACTGGGGAAGCTAAAGAAACAGAGAGCAAATTCCTCAATGCCTGAGGGAAGAACAGCTCTATTAAAAACCTTTAAGTTTCTTTCATAGCCATCAGCATCAGCTTTGCTTTCTCTGCTCTCATTTATTTTAGTGGATTTATACAGGTCCAAACACTGCTCAGCTGAGCTTGTCCATACACAGGGGAGGAAAACACATTGTCAGGCAAAGCATTTGACCACAACCTTCAACATGTACACCCAGCACCCGTGAGAGTGGGGGGAGCAGAGGGGCTGTCCCAGAGAAGGTTTATGTGAGCAAGACTTTGAGGACTCACCATTCATCTCCCAGCCATCTGGTTCCCTTAGGAAAATCTCACAGACAGCAATAGCTGCTACTGCTTGTCTCCTCTCACCGTGCCTGGCAGCATCCCACACATTCACCTTTTGAAGTGTGTTCCCAAGGCTATGTTGGCCATGTCAGTCATCCCCAACCCCTGGGCTCTTTGAATTTGTTGACAAATTTTTCATGCTCAGCATACCAATATTTCACCGCTTGCATCCAGCTAAGAAGCCACCTCTTCATTCTTCTTCTTCTTGTAATGTGTATGTTGCTCTGATGCTTGAAACTATTTACTATTTTTGTGTCTGGGGAGAACGCTGAAACTCAAGTTGTAGGAGTCTCAAAACAAACATGAAAACAAATCTCCAGTAGCATATCTGTGACTTCTATTAATTTCCTCTGAAATGTATTTCTTCTCTGAACCATTAGTTAACATTAATTGTCCAGAAGTCAATCCAGATTAGAGTCTTATCATCTTAGATTCTGATTTTTGCACAAAAGAGCAACTAGTTCTTGGGTACTGAATAGAAAATATGTAGGAAAAAAAAGAGTAGTAACTTGAAAGGGACTTGGTACAACCACTTTTCTCACTGGCTGCATCATGGCAGCAATGGGCTCAGGGTGTGTGGGAAGCTGCTGTCAGCAGACACGAGTTCCTCAGGATCACTAACTTATCAGATCCACCCTCCTGGCCCTACCACACCTGAGCTGAGGATGAAATCTCCCCATGCACAGGGGATTTTGGAGAAGTTTAATTATTCTGTGGAGAAGTTTTAGTTATTTTGTGTTTATTCTAGCATTAAAGTACTTTTGTACCATAATATTGAAAGCGTGGCTTCTTAGGCACTGTAGCACGTGTTGTATTAAAATAACACCACATGGTACATTTTGATGGGGATCAAGGCTGAAAAAAGTTTTAACAGTTTGGTAAGTCTGTGCCTCATGTTATTTTGCTATGCAGTGAAATAATCCCACATCACTCTATATTTCTTCTGTCTAACATTTCCTACTGTTAAATGGTCCCAAGAACCAAAGGGATTGGAACAGACAGATGTAAGCTCATCCCTGGAGATGGAAAGGATTATTCTAGTAAGCTGAAGTGGCTGGAAGGAGGGGGCATTTCTCCTGAATTTGCTGTTCTGGCTAATAAAAGAGCTGAGGTTTCATGTCAGTTGTTGTCAAACTTGCACTCGTCCTGTGTGATGTGCAGCTCCCAAGGCAGCACCTCCTCTGCACACAATGGCATTTGTGAAATCTGTGTTTGCCTGCTCTTCTACAGAGGCAAGACAAATGGCTTGTCTGCAGCTAAACAGCTTTGTCACCTGCTGACACAATGGTCCTGAGGGGACCCTGCTCTGAGCACTTCAGGAAAGCAGACTGCAGTTTGCTGGGGACAGAGGATGCTGTGGAGACCTGCATGGAGGGCATCACTGTGAGCCACCCAGCCCTGCGCTACCAGCAGAGGCCCTGGCTTGCAGCAGGTATTGCCCTCCAAAAGAGACTCTCTGGCTTGTCTTCTTGACTTGGGCACATCACTTTCCCAGCTTTTGCCCTAAATAAATTGTCATTGCAGTGGTCAGTTCCTCAGCAGCAGCAGCCACCTGAGGAGAGCCTGTTCCCCATCAGCCTGCAGAGGAGGGCCCACAAGCAGCTGTGCCTTCTGGAGCCACCCCAGTCCCTTCAGAGGGCCTATGCCCAAGACTACTTGCTCAGATTACCACAGTACTGACCCAGGAATCCCAAATTAGATACACAGGAAGCACGGCAATTTTCAAGAGAATCTGCGTGTGCAAGTGGATTCGAAGTCACTTGGAAATGTCACCTCTCCAGACCTGTGGTGGTGTGGGGCCACAACCCCACCAAACATACAAAGATCCTTAAGTTCATGTCCCTCTGTGTCTCCCCATGCTCACCACATTGTAAATACTGTGCTTATACCTTGCCACTATTATGAACCTGGGACTTTGTTCTTATAAGTAACATTTTCCTTTCCAAGGACAAACATAATAAACAGATTTCTAATGTGCTGAAAATGCTAGGGAATAGCCTGTGCTCAAGATAACAGTCCTCTTGTGTTGAGTGCCAGCCATCCTAAATTGCTCCCTTGGCTCCGAGCTGGGAAACACTCACTGGCACTGGATAGCTCTGATCCTGGAAGAGTGGAAAAAGCAGGGAAACTAGATAGCATCAACCCACCCTAACACCACAGACATCCCTAGACTTACCCCCTTCAGAGGAACAGCTGCACACTCCAAACACAGCAAAGATGCAGAAGTTTGAGTGGGATACCGAGAGCTGGAGATACCATAGCCCTGTTACACTCATGTTATTTGCTGTATGGAGTAAAAGGAGTTTCTTGCTGCTGAGTTTCAGAGAGGTTAAGGGTCCCTGGCTGATGGGACAGGCATATGCTGGATCAAAAGGTCACATCTCAACTTACTAATATTTGTGGACCTTGAGGTAGATCAAAAACTAAAGTTTGGACCTCAAACCTGGAATCTCAGGAGGCAGACAGACTAAACCTGCCAAAAATGCCAGTTGCTTGTAAAGCCACAGCCCGGTGTTAATCTCTTGCCAAACAAGGTAGCAATAAACTTACCAGCCATGCTACTGGAGCTGAGCATCTGGGAGGAGAAGGAAGAGGCCCACAGATGAGTGCCAGGGCTGGCGAGCACCTTGCTGGCCAAAGGCAGCCTTCCCTCAGACCTCATTGAATGTGAATTCTGCCACTGTGCAAGGCTTGAAATCTGAATTTTTCCTGACATCCCACGCTCCTATTAAAAATAAACTGAAAAGGTTTCCAACAAAGCACCACACTTTATATATGCCAGGAAGAAAATGAATTAAAAATGCATATCTTTGTTTCTTCCTGACAGTATCACATTGATTCAAAGCAGTGAGAGAACCTGTGAGCAACAATCAGCACTCTGCAAAGAGGTGCCCATAACCACACAAGGAGGAGGTTTTGTTCCCCACCCTTGGACTATGCTCACTAATAATCTGGATTTCCATGCACATCTCTCTCCTCACCACGGGGAAATCTCGAGGCCTATTTGTGTGCAATGACTCTTGAAGGAAGAAAGCTCTTTTTAAACCATCCCTGACATTGTGGAAAAATCAGGAAACTTTAATTAAGGGAGCAAAAACAAAAAACCACCCACAAGGCATTTTTGTACTTACTTTCACTAAGTGCAAAAACGAACTTCACAGGAATTTCATCCCACAGGAATTTCCAATATTTTAGTATTTGTTTCCATTATGACTGGGGACAAAATGTTGAAATATCAAAGCATTTTCATAGGATGAAGTGTTCTGGGAAGCAATGTTTTTTACGTCATTTTGACGTGTTTCAGACTTGAACTTGCACCTGCCTGAGCTGCCCAGCTGTCTCCATGCAAGTGCCTTGTGGTACCAGGCTCCTTTTTTGACCAGCTCAGAACATCCATGACTTCCCACCCAACATTCATCACCAGGTCCCATGGCAACACACAGAAATCCAGCAAGGGAGAAAGCAGTAGTTCAGCACAGAATTCCTAATCCAGCCAATGGCTTGGTCTGTGTAGGAGAAGGGGCTATCAGATCTCCACCCTGTGTGCGCTGAGCATACGTAAATGCTCAACACAGCTGAGCCCAAATGTTTCATTTCAGCATTGTTGGCCTTGTTCAATTTTTAGCATAAATGATGGGCAATTCTTAGCCAGCTGCATCAGTTTATTGGTCTGTCAGCACTCCAGGGACATCCTCACTTCAAACTGCCCAGCAGGACTGCACGCCTGTTGTCTTCCCTGTGACACAGATGGGCAGGACAGTGGGGCTGTGATGACCAGCGTTGGGAATGTCTGTCCACATCAGCATGTCCTTGGCCTGGATCCATTCCAGGGGCTGGATCTGTCCATCTATTCCCTCATCACCATCTTCAAGACATCAGGCTCTCCCACTGAATCTGTCTTCCTCTTGTGGTCATTTGCCCCAGCCCTGCCCCACAGAGTTTTCTAGAGGAGATCAAGGTCAGGGAGCAGAGCAGCAAGTAGGGCCAAGAAGAAAGTCATCTTTGGAGGAAAGGGGGAAAGCCTTCTTCTCAACACAGAGCTGTAACAAAAATTCCCAGCAGTACAAGGGCCCTCACACCTTTTTCTGCTGGCCAGTCTCAGCATCAGTTTTTACCTCACCTGGCAGAAAAGGATGGCAGAACTGATTGTGAGCTTTAATTTTTTAAATGTGTCTGACCCAAAAACTTCTATTGTACATTTTCCACTTCTGATACTTTCTCACATATTGTTTTTTGCTCTCCAACCATTGCCTTTCTGGGAATTCAGGTGATGTGTGGCTTTTGCAGGCATTTCTTTGCCTAACTTCATTTTTCCAGACATTTTTGGTATCAAGAAAAATAAGTCCCACTTCACACACACACTTTTTCTTTCAAACCTCAATTTCTCCTGGAGCAAGCACGGATCAGTAGCTGGCCAGGACCACACACAGCTCTTCTAATATCCCAGCCTGATGAACAAGAAGGGGATGGAGGAGACAACTAGCACACTGTGCAGAAAGGAAGGAGATGAAATCCAGCCATTGAAAGAAATGGATTGTGAAGCCCTTATTCAGATAAAAAAACCTGTGAGCATTTAGTGAATGTTTTGATGGTGTAAGGACAGAGGGACATGATCTGCATCCTAGAACTTTGCATGAGAGGTCTCTCCAGCTTTGAACCCCATTTTGGGCAGGCTGGCTTGCCCTTTGCTTTCTCTCAGATCCCTTGCAGGTCCCTCCGTGAGCCAGAATCTTGTGGGCAGACAGGGACAAAGGTGGGCATAAACACACTGGGCACATTGTGGGCTTAATGAACAAAGAGAATTACGTGTTCCATCAGATTATTTCCACTAAGATATGACAAATTTTAAGGTCCAGTCGGTGGAAGATTTTACTCATGAAAAGATGGCAAGACGGGTGTTGGAGCAAGTATCAGCTGATATTGATTGGGAGAAGGCCTTTATCTCTCATAATACTGTACTAATTCAAACCAGTTCAGATTTCCTCAAAGACTATGGTGGCAAGCTCAGGCTGCTACAAGAACCAGAAGTGTTCATAAGACCAGACTCATCTGACTAGACCTAAATCCTAGAAATAATGCAACCTGGTCAGAAAGCACCTGAATTTTTGATGGGGTAGTTTATTGATGGTCCCACTGGTGTATCATCTGTCATTCAGATGTCTGATCCCACTTCAGTCCAGGACTTCAACCCTTTTGCTTGCCTTGGTGTCAAGAACCCTGAGTCCTGTGACTGGGAAAAGCTGAAGCACATGGCTTTCTTTCTAGCCAAGGATCAAGGAAATCACAAATTTGTAACTTTCCAGTAACCTGAATAATGCACAGCTTAGATAAGCTGGGACAGATCCTGATATTTTGCGTCTTCAAGTCCATTTGACAGCTGACCAGTAGGAACTGACGAGGAGTCATTCCATGTGGGGAATAATTTGCTAGTGAAAGAGAAATCAAGTTGACTACTTCTGACTCCTGCAGTAGCCCAAAAATTATACTTGTGACATCAGGTTCAGGGGTTTTGTCTCAAAAAAATTGCCTCAGTTTATTTGAAGAAGGCACCAGAGAGTCAAATGACGCTTCTCAAAGTACATGAGTCCTCACAACTGTAGGAATCAGAACTTCCAAATGCAAAGTGCCATCACAAACAAAGAAAAAATGCCCAAACACACTTACAGACAGGGACGACTGCATCCTGAGCCACCCTGTCTGCTGACTGCTGGCCCCAGCTTTAGGGGGGATGCCCTTCAGTACCCACTCATGCAGAGAAGGGTATCATGTTGGTTGGCAGATCAGGTAAAATTACTCTTATGCTCTGCTCCTTAGCTACACTTTTTCAGGGTAATTTTACCCCTCACATTTTTCACTCTGTCCACACCTACTTTGTTTTCTACACAGTTGTTTCCTATGTCTGCTCCTAGACCTTGCCACTACCTCTCCAGCAAATGATGTTGAGCACTTTCTTTGATACTCCATGCTAAATGAATTCTTGCCCTGGAGACCTAAAGGGCACTAGAAAAAATATTTCGTCATACTGATTTTTGGGATTGCCACTTTTCAGATATGCTGGCTCCACCATTGTAAGAAAGGTGAGTCTGGAATGAGGAGCATCCTGTTTGCAGAGGAAGCACTGGGAAGGAAGAACAGCATAAATGGAGGAGGAATGGGGAGACCTCACAGAAATGCTGTCTGATGGTTGAAGGTGGCTCCAATACCTCAAACCAGCTCCTTACATAGGTCAACGGCATTGACCTTGCATAGGTCAATGGCTGCCAACAAAACGGCAGCATTTGTAAGAAAACTTTGCTTCCTGAGCATTTATCACCACTGGGTCCAGATCTGTGGGAGATGGCCACAGTATTACAGCCAAGCAGAACAGAACATTCTCTAATAACTTTAAAAGTGGAGTCCTTTGACTCAAATATCTATTTATCCTTTATGTCATACTATATCATCTGCAAAACTGGAGGTCAGTGTGCAACAGCATCTACTCACAGGTGGGTTTGCTCTCTCTGTATCTTCAATAACAAAAATTTTAAAAAATAAATTCTCAGCACAGGCACAGAAGCACCAGAACTAATTTTCCAACAGATGCAAGAGACCGTCAGCTAATGTAGGAAATTAAATGTTTAAGGAAATTATAGAATGAAAATATAAACTCTTGAATGGGAGCCAAAAAATACAAATTCCATCATTTATCAAAAAAAACTCCAAAATGGGCCTGAAACGGTGTGGGGAGAGCTGAATGAAAGGCTATATTCAGGCAGCAGCACTGTTTAGCTTACTTTTTGGACCTTTTCCCCTTATTGATGCTGTTGGGAGGCGCTCATTCCAAAACCTCTAATGCCGTCGTGTTCTGGGATGAGTTACTAAAAGCAACCATTCTTCCCCATATGAAAACATTCGATTATTTGCATGTTTGGTGTCTTTAATGCCTCTTTTATGCCTCTGTTTTTTGTGGGGGGAGGCAGATGAGGGATCTTGAATTTCAGCAGTATTCTGATATAAACTTCCTCTGAGACAGGGAAGGCAAAAAAGGAAAAAAGTCTTTGCAAGGCTGAAATGGAGTTGAGGTGGGTTGGCTTTCTCGGTTTACTTGAAGCATCTGATGAAGGTGTTATTCAGGACTTGTGCAGTGCTGCCAGCCCTGAAATAAAGACTCAGCTCTAAAGCTGAAGCATTACCTAGCATTCCTTGAGCCATGTGACAAAAAATGCCCAATCTGAACCCTCCCAAACTGTTGCTGCAGTGATACAAATCCCAGCACTGTGCACAAGACAGATGAAGCTCTCAGAAAACTGCTCCTCAAGCATCTCCATACAGAAAGGGGTGAAGGTATGCAGTGCTAGGCATGTATTTTGGGGCTGAAAGCCTCCTGGCAAGTCATAGAAGTCAAGTCCAAGCTTCTATGTGGCCATCTTGGCTCTCTTTTGCACAGGCTAGAAGGTTACAGGAAAGCTGGAGGCACCTGGCCAGCCACAGACATATTACCAACATCAGGAAATACTTTAAATACTGTCCAATTGACCTGTGAAACTCGTTGCTACAGAGCTGGGAATAAACAGATCATGGCTTGCTCCTTAGCACACTGGATGGCACTGGAACAGTCTGCTGCTGGGGACATCCTAGCCCTCTGTAAACGCAGGTTAGATCTTGGCTAAAAATTCTGCTGAGCTTTGCTGTGCAGAGGGCTAAGAGCTCACAGATGGCCAGTGGCCACAGCTCAGTGGAGAAGTAGTAATTCATTATGCTGTGATACTTCAGCTCCTTGTGATTTTCTTCCCATATACAACAAAACTAGCAGGAATCCAAAAGAGAATGGCTTGCACTTATGGCTAACAAGATTAGCTAGTCACAAGAGCCAGTATTAAACAAACAAAAAATAAGATGTTTGGATGAAATAGAACTCCTCGGAGTTTAAACCAGTGAATGGGGATTAGGAAGATGTTTTTCTGAAAGAAATTTTTTCTTCATTTCTCTGAAGTTCAGCAATTCCCGAACTCCTGAGGTGTGCTACATCTCCTCCCAGAGCCTCCAGCCTGTGCCTAGGAAGTACTGGCATGGGCAAAGCACTATCCTGCTTCACCTCAGGCAGGCAGGGTCTGCAGGGGACAGCCAAAGGAGAATGCCCTGATGAATGCCACAGTGGTCCATGATTACTCCACAGTCTCTCTGCATCCCATTTTTGACTGACCAGTGTTTGGCCCCACAGCTCAGGATTCACCTGGCAAGGTGCTCCCGCAGCCCTGAGCCGCCCTGGTTTTCTCAGTCCCTCTGACTTGCTCATTTTACGCTGCTTTTATTGGAGCTTTTATTATTGGTGAATGAAGACGCCAGCCTTGCTTTCCCGGGACAGCAGCACCATCTAGAGCCTTGTCTGACATGTGCAGTCCCCATCTGCCAGCGGGAACACCTTCCAGCCACAGCTGAGAAAAACAAGAGACAAAAATAATGTGCAGGTGTTAGGGTGGAAAAGAGCATGTGGCAGACTGAACAGCACCTCTGGGGCTAGTAAAGCTAATGTACAGTCATATACAGCTGGAGTATTGCACTAAAAGCAGGGAGGTAGGCTTTCCACTGTTGGAGGCAAAAGGGGTGTGATTTGTAACTTTCATTCTCAGGTAGCACTGTTATGTATTTGGAGAAAACAGCTCTTCAGGGGGTGTATGATCCTTGTATAGTGCTTCCATGATGTAAAATGGGGAAACAACTTGGGCAGAGTCATAAAAGCAGATGGTGACAGAGTCAGGGCTGCAGCCTGTGGCCACTGCTCAGTTTCCCAGCCAACAGTGGAGTCATTGCTGCTTTTCCAAAGGCTGACAAAGAGGGTCACTGCCTCCAGTGTCCTAAAAAACACCCACCCAGTTCAGATAGCACAGTTCCCCCATGCAGCTGAGTATGCAGTGGTGCTGTGCAGTGCTTCCAAGGGCCACTTAAGGGCCCAACTTGTATCCTGCAGCAGAACACCTTGAGAAACCACTCTGATGTGGCAGTGGAAGAGAGCCAGACAAACCCAGGCCTCTGGGCCGTTCACTTAAGAGTTGGGCTCGATGATCCTTGTGGGTGCCTTCCAACTCAGAATACTCTGTGATTCTGTAAAATTCAATAGGAAGGGATTTGTAGGACAAAGCTCTGAGATAATGCTGTCATGCAGAGCATGCCCCAAGCTCACAGGCGAGAGCACAAATGAAAAAAACCCTTCTTACCTCTATCGTCTGGTCTGGGGGAAAACCCTGCCTCATGACCCATCACTTCAAATTTCCTGGGCTGGCCTCTGAAGGACTTAGATGGACAGGGGACCTGGTACCCTAGATATGAGTGTGGGATAGCGTGTGCCTTCCCCAAAACCATCTGGAAATGTCATTTCCTCAAATCTGGGCTAGCCAGAAACCGAGACTTGTACAGGAAAGGATGGTCCTGTGTGGCCCAAGTGCTAAAGCCACCACTGAGGAGGTTGCAGCAGCTGTGCACATCTGCACTGTGGTACACACAGAAATGAGGGAGGAAGAGTTGGGCGCACAAAAAAAATATGGAACAACCTGTCCTAGCCTAGCCTCTCTGTTTTTGCAATAAATCTGTGTTCTGTTTTGCTGCTACAGGAGCCATGGAATAGTGAACACAAGGGAGCAGACAGATTTCTCCCTCTCCTCTGCAGAGAGGAGGACCTGCTGCACTGGCAGCAGTTGAGCCAGGCCCCACCAGCATTCATTAGACAGAGGTCCTAGAGAACAGACTGCACCTTGTGGCTACGTCCATGCTAGAATCCTAGTGGGAAAATACCCTGTCTACAGCCCCATGAGTGTCCTTGGCCTCCCTGGAGACGCTGACGCACAACAAAGCAGCATAGGACAGGTTTTCCAATAGGTAATGTGGATGGAAACCTTTGCCCCTCCTGAGGAACTGTTTTAATCACTTTAGGGAAAGTGGTTATGTGCAGTAGGACACCGCAGTTTTGGGTACCCAGGAGAAGCAACACAGAAGTCCCAAAACCTCAACGGCAAAAATTCCTGGCAGGAGGGAGCAGAGATTTCCCAGGAGATGCTGAAGGGCCAAGATCACGTGTCTTTGATCTCGTTCACTGCCTCACTCTCTGAGTAACAAGGGACTCTATGGGAATAAATCAGCATATTAATGGCAATGCTAATTGCCTCTGAATCTGGGATGGACTAAAATTTACACGTTCCTTTAAATTATGAATTCTACAACCCAATTTGAACCAAACGTGGAACAATTAATGAGACCAACTACTACTTTAAAGACCAACCATCCTTTCAGTGGCTTTGATATTTAGATTAAAATAAAAAGCTAACAGGACAGATTCCTGTTTCAACATCACAGCATAAACCAAACCACCTCACTTACAGTGTAGAGGCCACTCAAAGTAATTGTGGTCAGGATAAGGCCCAGTATTTGAAACTGTGCCTTTTTAACAAGAGGCAGAAATACACTGCTGTTCCCATTCCTCCTTGGCTGAACAAAGGGATGTGTAATTCACATTTCAATGCCTGTGTGCAGTGGCCACATTCTTGAAGTGTCTGTCTTGAACAAGCCCTACATACCAGTGTACATGATAGATAGATAGATAGATAGACAGACAGACACATAGATAGATAGATAGATAGATGGGGGGTGGGGGGTAATGTGTTACCTGTTATCCAATTTCCCCAGCCCAGGATGTCTTCACAACGGGTTTTAAACATCTTTAGCTCTTTCTCCTTTTTTTAGGTGGCTTAATGATGTCTAAAAGAACTGAAGCATTCCCTCACACCCACAGAGTTACACACATGGCCCTCAGCCTTGCCTTATGTCTGCCCCAACTGAAGCCAGCAGGAGTAAACCAGTGTCAAAGCCCCTCCCTCGTGGGAGCCTGTCTCAGGAGGGGATGATCCACAGGCACAGTTGTGAAGGTTAAATGTGTCTTACAGGACTCTCTTGAGGGCAAGAGGAGAGGTGAGAAAGCAGGTTCTGGACCTTCCCCACCTGATTCCAAGGTCTGCTCATTTTCTGCCTTAGAATAAATTCCCAGCCCCCACAGTGTCCTGAAGCAGTGAGTTCTAAAAGCCACACTGGTACTCGTCACTCAGTCCTCTACTTTGTATGAATTATTCCCAGGCTTTGGTTATCTAATGTAGCCTAGTCATCCAGTCTGCCTTCTCTTGTCAGGCCATCCTTCTGACTGGAGGTTTTTCCTCCCCTTTATTTTATTTATGGTTATGGTCACCATTCTCCAGAGTGAGGGTGTACCCCACTGGAGACCACTCAAGCCACCCAAGTCTCATCTGCATAATGTCAATGCATGGTATCAGAATCTGCATTAGCTGAGTAGCTCCTGATCTGGAGATATTTCCAGTGACAGACAAGCTGTGATAGCCTGTGGAAATAATTTTAATTATTCACTATTTTACTATTTTTTAATTGTCTTTCCACTAAACCTTCTGCTGGTCCCAAAAGCACCTCTCAGGTCATTTTCTGCCGTTAGCTGCCTGAGGTCTCAGTCCCAAGGTCACATTCTGACCTCACTGTCACAAGAGCAGCATCCAAAGCTACTCTCTATGACTTCTCCAGAATGCCACTGCTGAGAGGCTCCTCCAAATCCCTCCTTCTCCCACTCACATATGGCAGCTTCTTCATGGCCTTCTGTGTTTGTCACAGACGCTTCACATCTTCATCCACCCCAAAAGGTTTGCCTGGAAATCAAGACATTTGGCCAATTTCCTCATTATAGCCTATTCTCATTTCTTTCTGTATTTTTGTTCAGGAGAAAGTGAATGTGTCTCAGGTGACAGCCCAAGCCTGAAAATTATTTAATTGTGGCAAAGCCCAGAGCTATTATAGCATCTTAATCTGGAATATGGCTCTACTCCTAACAGAAGGGCTCAGAGACTAGGTCCAGGAATGCATACACTTCCTTCTATACTGAATCTAACTCATGGTGTGTTGTCATATAAAGAGCTGTTAAATGGAATGCTAATCTCCTTCTTTAAAGGTGAGCTGTAATAATGGGATATGAAGAGGCTCCTGCACATGAACCAGCTAAGTCAGATCTCTCCAGACCTTCTGCCCTGCAAGAAAGCCAGGGAAATTATAGCACTGTTGATGTCAGTGTATGAAAATATATTGATTTCTGATTTTTCAGAATATCCTGATATTTCTGATAATCTATGTATGAATATGAAAATTTGCTCTGCAGTTTCATGTTATACAGGCATAGGCAGAGACTGGCTTTGTTTCTCTTGCAGAAATCTTGTGGCTGGCTGAGACATCCAGGTGGGACCAGAGTCCCCAAGGCCCCAGGGACAGTGATCTTCAGTGACACTGGTGCAGGTACATGGCACACAGCTCCACAGGGAAAGAAGGAAAAGGCCAGAGCATAAGTGGTGCTGGGATGGCTCTGAATTTACCACCACCAGTCTAATCTCCTTCAAGAACTCCTTGTGGGGATATCTCAGACAATTATGGAAGTCAGCCCTGCCATACAGCATGGGAATTCAAAACCAGCTTTGAGTCCCCCTCAGCCCTTCTAGGGTCTTGACCCATCCCATCCTAAGAAAGATGCTGAGAAGGTTGACTCCCCCTCCGGAAATCCCCTCCCAGTGACCAGGCAAAGGGCAAGACAGCAAACTCATGTCAAGCACATATCCCCACTTTTGAAGAGCTACGTCCATCAAGAGTAAAGCACCCCCTAATCCTCTGTGAGTGTGAAAGGACCCTCTAGGAGAAATGTCAGAGGAGGGGGAATATGCCAAATTCTGGGTGAGGACACGAGGCCACAGAGGGTTTTCAGCACCAGGAAGGGTCTCCAGCTGTAAGCCCCAGGCCCAGCAGTCCCCACATGGCCGAGGGAAGATGCACACATCACTGATGGAGGTTAGCAGGTTTCTCCATGCTTCAGAGTCACCATGGGCTGAAGAGCATGGTTGTGAATAGGTCACCAAATAAAACCTTCAGCTGCTAAAAAATAATTAAGCAGAAGGACCTCACCTCTAACTACAGCTTCATGAGCCCACCTTGCCACAGGCACAGCTGGAGTGAGTGGGCAGTGGTTTAACTGGGCAAACACACTGCAAAGTAAACACAAAAAGGGCCAAAAGTAAATAGTATGTTTTATAGTTGTTATATTTATTCTGCTGAGGTTTTTTTTATACCAGAATTCGGGGGAAGACAGTAGAAGTTCAATTCACTTAATGGGAACTGGTTCCAGTATAAATATACTTTCAAGCTTTGTCAGCCACTGCTATAAAAGGGGATGGCAGGGTGGGTAGACACACCAGCTCTTCTGTCCTGCATATTTTATGTTCAGTTTCACAGCCACATATTCCAGCTCTCTCTAGATCAATATGTTCTTGGCGTGGGGCTTTGCTCCTCAAGCTGCAAGCCCTGCAGTCAAGTGCATAGGTGAGGTTCTCAGCTCCTGACAAAGAGCATAAGCTCTCCCTCTGTCATAAGACGTCACAATAGGGCAGAAATATTAAAAAAAAAATAAAAAAAAAATGCACAGGTAGGGAGAACATTAAGATTGGAAAAGGTCTCTAAGACCATCAAGTCAAACCAGTAACTTGACACTGCCAAATCCACCACTAAACCATGTCCCCAAGAGCCACATCCACACATTTTTTTGACATTTCCAGGGATGGTGACTCCAATACTTCCCTACGCAGCCCATTTCAATGTTTGACCACCCTTCCACTGAAGAATTTTTTCTTAATACCCAATCTAAACCTCCCCTAGCACAACTGGAGGCCATTTCAAACACCAACATACAAAAACATTGTCACATAAGCCTTTGCTGCTGAAGCTTTCCTCATGACTATTGGCATTCCTGCGAGAGAAAACACCAGGAATACAAACAGGCTCCCATTTAACTTACTGCAAAAGCAGAGCTTTTAACCAGTGGTACTATGCAGCATGCAAAAAAACTCAAAAGACATGAAGATACTAAAAAAATTTAGCCAGGCCCAAGCCTACACAGCAAAGAACCATTTTAGTTCCATATAAACCTTTACCAAAGCGGCATAGAAGCAAGTGCTTAAATGATAGCACAGGCCAAGAGAAATATGACAAAAATATGTGAAAGTCAATGGAAAAGCACTGGGAGTTGGAGGGCTCATTGGCTGCTCCCTAAGAAATGGTTTCTTGTGTTTTCAAACGTGCTAAAGAAGCAGCCAAAGAAAACCTGTGGTTTTCATAAAGAAAACCAGTGAGAGTAAATGTCTCTCCTTGGTACTCTCACACAAAAAGAATTTTGCATTCAAAGCCTTGGGATAAATTTTTCACATCAGGTGTGTCCTCCACCCTTTGGCTGGCAGATGTCCAGCCAGGCTGCCCACAGGACCTAGCCAGACCCTCATGCCAGCTCATGTCTAAACAATTCCTAGGTGAAGGTTTTAAAGAAGCTACTGCTGAGCAGCAGCAATGAGTCTCTACTGAGCCATAAACTACTCACCCCAGATCCTCTGCTCTGCTGGCCAGGTTCAGTGAAGGCACCACGGGCTGTCCTGGAGCTGTGCATCCACTGACAGCCTTGCTGGCAGCTCTCACTCCATTTGTATGGACACTGGGCATTCCCTGACTTCTGCCAGGTGCATCAGCCTATGTGCCTGTGAGATACAGTGATGTGGGTCAGACCAGAGGTGCTCTGGAGCAGTGTATTGGCAACAAAGCAAACCAGTGCCAGAGTTTCTGGGAGTGATGGATTTCTAGAGAAAAAACAAACCAAACAACTTTCAGACCAATGTGGAAACAAGCACAGTGTATGCAATGGGCTGATGATGGGATAAAGGGGAGCAAACAAAAATGCAATGAATTTTACTCCCTCACTGTGACAAAAAGTGTGTGAATTGAGACATTGGAAAATGATGTCCCTGGGAATGCAAAAGCTAAAGAGTCATCTGATGAACATTGAGACTCCATCAATAGGAAGAATGAAAAAAAAATACAGTTCTTTAGAGTTTGTTCTTTGTTGTTGGGGCTTGGGTTTTTGTGGGTTTTTTTCTCTTGAAACCAAAGAATGGAGGACAGAATAGAGATTTCTGCTCCAGAGCTGAGAACTTCAACATCTGCATAAAAAACAGGAAGCACAAATGCTTCCTGACTCAAGAGAGAGTTCTCTGTGGGACCCAAGATTTTCAGGAGGAATTACTGAAGGCAAAAAGCTAGACCTGAAAACAGGAAGGCCATTAGAAATGTCCAGGGAGAGAATGTGATCAACAAACACTGAAGGTGAGCAAAGACACAGCTTCAAGTGAAGGGAGGCTGGGAATGGGGAAATCATCTATTGCAAGGCAGTGCAGGGATGTAGAAAAGTAAAAATGTACTTACATTTTGGACACCAAAGCAGGGGGAAAGAGTTGTACTTTGTGTCCCCAGCTAGTCCTATTTGCCAGAAGTCAGGCAAGGAAAAAGCAGATTTTGTGAGTCCTTGGAACCCTCTAGTATAATGGCAGCTGTTTGAGCATGTTTCAAGGCTGCATGGAATTGGAAAGGATTAGAGGATTTTCCCCTACAGTCCTCTACCGTCCATGTAAAGATGCTTTTATGCCAGGACAGGATAGGTCAGGGGAGAGGCTGTCCTGAACTGTGGCTCTGAAGATGTTCTGCCTCCCCCATGGAGCAGAGCAGAGCAGGACAGGCTGATCTGAGTCCCTGGCATCCCGGGCACTGAGAGAAGAACCTGCAGCCTAAAGAAAAAGTAAATGTGAAGCACCTGAAGGCCGACAGCTCTCTGAACCTATCCTCAGAGGTAGATCTCAAAGAGGTGTCACAGAGACAGTGCAGACCCAGATAAGGATGTGCTAAGCAGGAGGCCAGCCCTAAACTACCAAAACAGTGCCAAGAAACCAAGGACCAGAGTGGGGAAAAGGCATAAGGACAGCACAACCAGCAGCCCCCATGCACTCAGGTGAGGGACAAACCCATGAATGGATCCAGACCCTTGGCTTGATGAATGTGGATCCATCATAACTCCTCACCATGCCAAACTCCAGTCGTGAGCCTGTCTGACACAAGTAGCCCAATGTCCCAGGAGCTGCTCCTCAGGTTCCCTCCTCCCCTTCCTGGAAGTGTCTTCTCCAAGAGACCTCCCAGACCCCACATTTCACAGCACACAAGCCCAAAACAGCGGGTGCCAGCTTCCCAGGCAGCGCTGCTGTGCTCATCCTGCAGCAGGAGCGTGGCCGTGCCCTCACGTTTGCCCCATGGCCCCGGCATTGCTCAGCCACCTGCTGGCAAACCTAAGGCAGCCCCCTCGTTGGATGGCTCGGAGTATTTTAAAGCATATTCAGCTTTTATATTTGACAGTGGCTTGCTATGCACATTACAGTATAAAGGATTTTATTTGTTCCCATTGTCGCAATGTTTATTCCCCAAACTTGTTTAGTAGTGGGCTTTTGACAAAGTGTTTCCCCAGCAGTGAGAACTACATACACAGCCCAAAGCAAACACTTGCAAGATAAACATCCTTCACATCTCAGGCTGGTCCTAACCCCTCGGAGCTTGCCATTACCTCCCCTGGAGCAATTCAGCACAACTTAATCAAAGTTAAAAATGATATTGTGTGATTTTATTTTCTGTACTTGCTCAGTGAGCTTTTATTGGCAGCTGCTGCCAGGATCTGGGACTCTGCCAAATTCCCTGGTTATATTGTTCCAGTGTGGACAAACAAAGAAGGCCTATTTAAAAGTTTCTTGGACACAAATAAGGTAAAAACAGCAAAATAAAAAACAATGTGTAATTATTTGTTTCCTTTATGAAGGGCCTCCTTCAGAATCCTTTGAAATCAGTTCTGGTTTCCGCCTACTAAAGTCACCCAAGTGAATTATTTAATATTAATAGACATTCCTGAACCAGAATGTTACAGCCAGAAGCATAAAATCCAGGAGAAAAACGCCATCTACCTTTCCCTTTCATATTGCACTTCCTGAGCCAAAATACCAATTTTAGCTCCTTGCCTTTTCCAGCTTGCCGCTCCTAAACACAACTCAAAAAACTTTGCAATTTAAATTATTTGTATTTAAATACAAATAATTTATTTAAATTATTTTTATAATTTATAAAATTATACTTTTTGTATTTAAATTATTTAAGCAAAATTGCATGAATTCAGAATTTTATAGTAATTAAATATTAAGGCCCTTGTCAACAACACATGCCTTTAGGAGCCTGGGTTGATCTCCCCACCTTTGGCACTTCTGCATGAGGGCTGCCACCTTCTCATGTCCTTTTGTAGGTAATGATCATTCCTGTGTGAGTGACACTGTGGGCCTTGTTAAGGTCACTGCTATGGCACTGGCTCCTTCAGCAATTAAAATGTCAGGAACACAAAGGCACTGCTGAATCCACAGCCTGAAATTCATCCCTTTGCCCAGCACAGCCCCTCACCCCATATCCTCTGCAAGAGGAAGAGGTGCAGAGAGGACAGGAGAGAGGGAGAAGCAGGGAGAGGGACAGACAGAGAGGATAGAAGGAGAAAAGAGTGAAAAAAATATCTCCATTTGACAAGGCTATTTGGCGGTATTTTGGAGCCAAAGTGCCTCCTGTCAACAGCACACACAATGTGCTTTTGAAAAGACAGAAATGTACATGTAGTTCCTTGGCAATTGGAAATAATGGTCAATATACAGACAAACAGAATTTGGAGCATATGTTTTTGAACTCCCTAGAAACTGCAGTTTTTCCATTTTTTTTTCCAGGTCGCCTCCGATTTATTATGCAGAGGCAGTCACTTGCTAGTGTGCACAGTCCTGAGTCACAATAAAGAATAAGGAAAAAAAAACACCCTCTCTCCCAGCAGAAAAGTCTGACAGCAATAGAGGGCTTAAAAACAAGCTTCTTGTTTCCTCACCAGTGGCTTCAGAAAGGAGATTAGGGAGTAAATAAAATCCCTGTTTTGCTTCTCCCTCTCATTCAGCAAGTTTGTGCCTGAGAGAGCTTCTTAGAACTCATTTAAGAAGTTCCAAGTTTGAAAATTCTAGGTCTGAGTAAAATTCAGGTCATTTGCAGGAATTTCTTGGTGTCTGGAAACATCTGAATTCCCACCTGTAATAGAAAGAAGGAGCTGAGGCGTCTGCCTTCTGTGCTAGACCATCCTCCCCACCTTGATTCCACCCTGGCTCAGCAGGTCCACTTGCACAAAACAAGTCCAGGGCTTGTTTTACCTCTGGACACCAGACACATCAGCCTGCTCCCAGCTGGGAGCTGCCAGAAACTGCCTTTTCCCATGGACACAAGGGCTGGAAACCCTGTTGCAATTCAGCTTCCTCCACTCCTGGACACAGAGACACCCCAGCACCTGCAGTGTTTGTGCCAGGGACACGTGCCAGAACACACATGGACTTGTTCTCTGCCTCATAAAGATGCTGCTGTCTTATTCTAGTAAGGTGGGTTCAATTCCCCTTATTTCTGTGCAAGATGTTGGCTCTTTGTTGCTTTCGTCAGGAGGGATGTGACTTGGACTGTGGGTGAAGGGGAAGAATTGAGACTTCACCTCACTGAGCTCATTATTATTGAGATGATGTTGGTTACTGTTGGTGCTAAGCCAGTCCCCAAAGTTTTGCAGTGGGAATAAAGCAAGTTGACAGTGCAGAGTTTGACAGTCAAGGCAAGACCCCCAAACTCCTTCACACAGCCAGCTGCAGATGGTGTGGAAATGCTGCCCTGTACTTTGCTCTGTCTTGTCTTGATTGTCACAAATTCCCAGTTCAGATCCCTCTTGGCACTCGTGTGATCCTGGAGACACACTTGCTCTAATCCAGGGACTCACAGCCCTGCCTGAGACACATCAGAGGATCTGGAACTCGAATTGGCCCATCCAGCTAATTTCTCCTGTGATCTTTATAATCTTTCAAGCTGTTACCTTTATGTTCTACTGATTGTTAATCAAACCAAAACACAAGCTGCAGCTGGTTTTCCTTGCAAGACTGCAATTGTAAATCCCTTTTATCCATTTTTTAACATCTTCTGGATTTCACAGCCACAAATCACAGCAAAATCCAATTGAAAGATGCAGTCTGAAGTAATTACTTTGTTGGTTGCCAGGAGGATAATGTTCCTATAAATAATATTCTTTACAATGCTGAGAAACTGAACATTACTGTGAGCACAGCAACTAATTAAGCACACAGTAATGTCACACTTGGGCAGGCAGTACAGCCAGCCTTCTCTAGAGCAATCAGCCTGCTTTGCTCCCTGTCCATCCACGCAAATCAACTGAAAAAGACCTGGTACACATGCAAAGTGCCTTCCTGTCAGTGGATCAGGAGTTCCAGTTAGCTGTGTGTGCTGGTTTTGGCTGGGATAGAGTCAATTTTCTTCATAGAATCTGATATGGGACCATGTTTGGTGCTGGAAGCAGTGCTGATAACCCAGGGGTGTTTTTGTTATTGCTGAGCAAGACTCTCACACAGCCAAGGTCTTTTCTGCTCCTCACCCCACCCCAGCAGCGAGGAGGCCGGGGGTGCACAAGGGGTTGGGAGGGGACACAGCTGGGGCAGCTGGCCCCAGATGACCCAAGGATATTCCATGCCCTATCTATGGCATCATGCTCAGTACACAAAACGGGGAAGAAGGAAGAAGGGGGCTGGTTTGGAGTGGTGGCATTTGTCTTCCCAAGTCACCGTTACGTGTGATGGAGCCCGGCTGTCCTGGGCATGGCTGAACACCTGCCTGGGGAAGTGGTGAGTTTACTCCTTGCTCTGCTTTGTTGCATGCCCAGCTTTTGCTTTACCCATTAAACTGGCAGTATCCCAGCCCATGGATTGTCTCACTTTCACTCTTCTGATTCTCTCCCCAAACCCACTGGAGGGGTGAGGGAATGGCTGCACAGGGCTGAGCGACCAGCTGGGCTTAAACACCACAGCAGGATTTCTGGGAGCTGGTGAGCCCCAGTGGGGCTGTGCGGGACATTTCACATCCCTGGCAGTGCAGGGCATCGACAGCTGAGATCAGGCTGTCTGACAAGACCATGGCAGTTTTGTAGTGGGACCTCTGAGATAAACTTATCATCACCTGCCTGTGAACCTCTCTCCACAGCACACGAATATTTTGGAATATCAGTTGTAGGGTCAAGAACCTCAGCTACTTGAACAACTCAGAAGTAGTTCTCAGTACAAGAACTACTCAGTACTCAGGAGGCAGTTGGACTCTGACTAAAAGTTGCAGACCTACTTTTCACAGAGGGCTTTGAAACTCTCTTCTTGTGCAAGGGGGGAGTAGTCAATTCTCTGCAGCCAGGCTCATCCTCAGAGATCCCCAACAATGACAGCAGAGACCAGCAGCTCGAACTCTGATTACACTTGCCACAAGTGGCATCTTGCCCAGCCAGTGCTGGGATAAAAATGAATAGATGAATTCTAAAAACATGCTTAACTTCCTAGCAGGCAGATGCACACATCATCTGCTTCTGATGTCCTAGGAAGCTTTGGTAACACAGCAAGGAGTGAAACCTATAGATATGTGCATATACATACAGACATATATAATATACATAGGTGAGCAGAAAAAAGGCAAATATGCTGCCAATATTTCCAGATGCAGTTCTTTTTCCAACCAGGTAATCAGAGATGCTCAGATTAGATCTAATCCTGGAAGTTAGGATTAGGTACTCCTAACTCCAAAAGTGTCTAGGGTATTCATTTCTTTTCAAATGGGACCCATCCTCTCTCAGGAGTCAGCCAAACAAAACCAATGTTTACTCTCAAGTGTACACAGATGCTTCTTAATATTTTTTTGTGTGTGTGCTCTGAATGGACATAATCTTCTCAGTCCATACCAAGGACAGCTCACAGTACATTCACACCTGGTACAGCTGTTTATCAGTCACACACATTTCTCTGTCACCTCATTCCTCATCACCAGCTGGTGTCACCACCAGCATCCTCCTTCCACCTCTGAGCTCTGTCATTATCCAAGAGCTTTCCCAGGGGTCCTCGAATGGGGTTTGCGGTAAAACAGGACAACAGCACTTGGAAGCATGACTTACACATTTCTGCCAGACAAACAGACTCCAGGCTGCACTTTACATAATTGTCACTGCAGGGACCTCAGGCTCCAGAAGGAGGTTAATAACTCTCACTGCTTGTGAAGAGTCACTCCAAGCACTGAAATATCCTGAGCGGGAGTGATGGATTTATCAGTACCAGCTGCTCTGGGCTCTGCCAAGGGATGTCCATGAGGTGCTTCTGCCTTGCTCAGGGTCCTAACAGCAGCCACACCTTACAAACTTCTGAAAAAGCACTCATTTTACAGAAAACATGGAGCTGTTTCCACTTTTATATTGAAACATCACATTTTGCTCATTCTTAGTGTGTGATATTTTACCACGTGCCCTAAGAACAGTCACAGCTCCTACACTGCTTGTCACAGGTAACGCAAAAGGTACCAGAAAAATTTAGATCAGGTTTCTCTTTGGAATGGGGAGTTCTGGGCATCACTTACATTAAAGTGTTAAATCCACAGCAAATCTACCAGCCCTGCTGTCCCAGATTACAATAATACTAGATTTGGGCTGGAGACTTCAGATTTGAGACCTAGATATGAGTTCTATTGTTTGGAAACCAACTGCAGACCAAAACACTGTCTTGGAAAGGATTTTATTTATTTACAGAAATCTCCACAGAAACTAAAGCAGAGATTTTTCAACCAGATGTGATGCTTCATTGTTAATTAGTTCATCTGTTGGAGCAACAGCTTTCCTATCATGAGATCTGGGCAGCTGAAATTCAAAGTGCTAGCTCCAGGCTGCCCCTCAGATGGAAAATATTAGCAACACACTCAGCTTTTGGAACTGAAAACCTCAAGTGCGTGGTGTAAAAGCAGCAGACATTGTTAATCTCCAGACACCTCCACGGAAAAGAGAGGTGCAGAGTTCCTTGATTTCCGCAAGAGCATGTTACTACTCAGCCCTCAGATCCATGTGCTCAAACTCACCTCATAGCACCTAGGTCATTACACCCTGAAATGAATTAACCCCATCTTTACTGCAACATCCAATAAACAACATTATTTACTGATATTATGGATTATATCTGGTGAGTTTCTGCATCTAAAATCTGGGGGCCAGGGTGAATACCACAAAAAAAAAAAAATCAGAGTAGCAGCAGATGATGCTGTGATTGGGAAAACAAAGCAGTCATTGCATCCTAGTCTCCTCAGTTTAAGAGCCAGGCTGGATGCATTTTTAGACCAACATTTACCTCTCTTCCAGCCCAAACATTGTTCTCCCATATAACACCAACAATGCCTTCAAATATTGAACAGCAAAGCGTGGTGCCATGATCATAAATAAAATTATCAGCTGTCAGGCACAGGCTCTCACAAAACTCCTCAGTGCAAGCCAGGGTAACACTTGTTACTTGCCTCCCAAGCACAGGCCAGTTGGCTTTGCTAATGGAAAAAAAGGCAGGGAATGGTGTTTAAAATGCCAAGAGACAGACAACCAATGGAACTTCCTGCATATTGAAATGTTGCATAACTAACTTTCCCAAAAATGTTCAGTTCCTGGATCTACCATTCATTGCTGGTTTGTTTCATTGTTTTTGTTTCTTTAATGCTACCTGTCCATTAAATTGGAGACAAATCCCAGACATGAAAGTCATGGGAAACATTTGGATTTCCTCTCCACCTGGGCTTGACTGGCACCTTCCTGAGCTCCAGGAAGCACAGCCTGTTGATACTGACTAATATGGGCTGCTTGATCCCCAAAGCTTTCAGTTAAGCTTTGTTCTCTTCTTGGCTGGTGCATTCCCCAGAAGAAATAATGGAAAACTGGCTTGAAGAACTTATTCAAAAGGAAATGGGTTCACTGAATTTGACACACACATGTATCTGTGTTGGGAGGGGGTGATACAGGCTCTCGATTTAGAGAAAAAAAATATACGGCACTGGAGAGAAGGTATTAGAAGAAATGAAAAAGTAAAAAGTAAAGTAGTTAACTGGGCTTCAGGATGCAATGTTGCTTAGCAAGCTTGGAAAACAGAGATAAAAGAAAAAAATTACTCATTAGCTAATTCAAGGCCATCCTGCACCAATTCCTCCACAAGAATCTGAAGTTGACTTTGGCATTGTACAAAAATCATCAAGTTTGGGGCTGAGGTGAGACAGCAGTTAATACTGGAAGGGCTTGAAGATCTTCCCCATGTAGTGCTGTGTTGCAAGTCAAAGTGGATTTAAAGAGAAGGAGGGAAGAAGATCCACCGCATTTGTGTCCCCAGTGGCTCTTTCCTCAAGCCAAACAAGCCATATGACACCAGTGAGCACACTTGGTGCCACAACATGTGTCAGCCCCACTGAACAGCCACAGCTGCTTCTGGGCCACCCAGACCTATCACACACAGTCAGGCAAGCTGGTCCCCAGCTCCTGTAGTGGTCTGACAGGTGGCACTACCCAAGGGACTGTCCCCTTACACACCCTGAGCCAGGAGAGACTCCATGGAGATGAATAAGGTTACACCACAAACCTCTTGAGGACAGCAGAATTTCATTGTGAAACCCTCTCACAACAAGGAGAAAAAAAATAAGGGTTTGACACAGGTTCTGTCTGCAAACTGCAAGAGTCTTTCAAACAGCAGACACCAGCAAAAATCTGGTAGCAAGAGCTGAAAAGCAAACAGCTGATGTAAATTGCTGTTAATTTTACATGCACTGTCATAGGACAAAACTCATAAGGAACTTCCTTCCCCTTGACCAATACAGAGGATTTAGTTTGTCTGTATTAGAGGTGCTGGAGAGGAAAAGAAATCTTTAAGAGGGTAGATGCTGTGACTGATCCATTTGTCAAAGTCAAACCACACAGGTCTTTCAAAACCATGAAAGGATTAGTGATGTCATGATCTAATGACTTCTAAAGAGATGGAGAGCTCCTCATATAGCCAAGGAGACCATGCTGAAATTAAATGCTTTTACTGTTTCTTTTCTAATGGAAAACTAGTACTAATTTCCCTTCTCTGCTTTAAGATATTCTGTTGAGTTTTTTTCAGGTAATAAATCTATCCTCCAAACAGTAAAGAAAAGGAGACTGTTCATTATTTCTCTGATTTTCTTCTGTGCTTTAATTTTTACAACAGGGAGGAGAAAAGTACTTGATTTGGAGGTGTAACCTCTAAAACCTAAGAGGTAAAGCTGTATGCTTTAACCTTGCAACCTAAGAAGTAGAGCTGTATGTTTAGAAGGCCAGCTGAAGTCAGAGTTTCATTCAGCCCTTACCTGGTTTCAAATTCACACAAAGGAGGCTCCTGAAATTCCCTCATGTCAAACCGTGACATTTCTTTACGTACTCTGTGCTGTCAAAGCTGCACAAGTAGGACTGGAAAATTGGTCAACATAAAATCCGCTGACTCTAGAATCGATCCAGAGAGATTCCTTGACTCCAAAGAGGTTTAAGCTACAATTGCTGAGCAGCAATTTAGAAATTTAGCAGTTTAACTGTGCAAGAGACTAAAGTCTGTGCTTGGATCATGATGAATATTCTGCTGAAAATTGGTTTTGGTGGAACAGGAATGGAAATGGCTGGGAAGAAGGTACAGTACCTTTGCTCCACCTTAATCAGCTCTGAGATAAAATACATCCTCCCAAGTACTTCAACAGGAAGCAGGCTGTCTGGAGCAGGAACTGTCATTCTCTGTACAGCACCTAACAATTTTTCATATAAGTAATAAATAAAACTAAGTGGGCAGAGGCACCAAGTATTACCACTTTTCCATCCTATAACCTGGTTGCAGAGCAGGTAGTTCCCATCAGTAAGTAAATGGCAATAATGCAAAAAACATGACAGCTTAATTCTTATCTTAGTAAACAAACACTAATTAGTTCTACTGAAACCCATGTGTATTTTCCACACAACAGTTCACACAAATTGACTAATATGTATTTAGGCATCTCCACTGTATACTGTAGAGGTGGGTTCTGAGGAGACTGTCCAGCATTAGGATTGTAATAAGAACAATTCTTTAAATAAGGAAACCAACACTTAAATGATGCTTTCAGGTAGGAATTACAAAATACCAAATTCTTACAGATGGTGTGAGTGTTAAGTTGGAGATATACACTGCACCTGCAAAGAAAAAAATCAACTATCCTTTCTGAGCAGTTTAAAATGCAAAGGCCTCCCCTGCCCCCCAGCCTTTGTCAAGGAAAATAGTTATCCAAGGCAATGCATTGAAGTCAAGCCTCAGGACTCATACATACAAAAGTTGCTCACTCATCCTGCTCAGTGCCCTGGCACTTTAGAGCCATCTCCATTCAGGCGTCGGTTTCCATGCACTGTCAGTTTTTTCATAGGTACTGACACAAGCAGCAAAGAGAGCCTTGGGCAGATTCCCAGCTGGGGGGGTCACAGATTACAATAGGAATGTGGCAGTATTTTCCAGTATTTAATATCAACAGGCAGTAACTGGACACACAAGGTAGAATTCTTAATAAAACTTTTGATATCAGACAAGAATTTTTCAACACAGCCCTTGCACTTGTATCTGGCATGCTGGTCTCTACTGGCCTTCTGTATTCACCTCCATCAACACACTGGGGGTGGTGGTGTCTGTACAGCTGCTATGTTCAAGAAATAACAAAATATGGTTTAAGTCTTCCCTCAATTCACCCAGCAAACTGAACCAGAGAGATTCTGCATAAATAATAGAAAGCCAGGGGGAAGAGCAGAAAGTCATTCTACCCTGAAAGAATACAAGAAGGTAAGGAAGAGCCCAGTGCTCCCTGATACAGCAGCTTCCCAAAGGTGCAGACAAGTGGTGTAATGCTTTAGCACCTGTAGCACAAAAACTCCAGAGCATTGCTACTACTTACAGTTTACTATTTATCATACATCATTATGCAGCTGTTTCTCCATTCCAACAGAAATCCTTAAAAACAACTGTCTTACTAGCATTAAGCACAACTCGAGAAGAGGGACAACCTCCAGCTCTGCAAAGCCCCTATTTCAAAGGGCAGCAGCTACATCTTGTGGAAATATTTAGGATTGCAGGCTTATCCCTAATAAATATCCCTTTATCCCTGAAACACTCTGCCCTTTGTTACCCCTCTTTTTATGCACAATATACAAAGTGAACCTGCACAACACATTGATCTACTATAAAACAGCAGCTCCAACCACTCACTGCCCTTGCCCCCAAGCCAGTCTGGCTCATCACACCACAGCAATGATCCATCACCAGGGAGCAAAGCACAGGAACTGGCCTCTGGGACTGAAAGTTGAACCCTTGCTAATTGTAGCCTAATAGTAGCAGCAACTTTGGTGCCAGCCTCATGCATTGCCAGAGAATTTGTAGATAACCCAGCCCTGGAAGTGTTCAACGGCCAGGCTGGATGGGGCTCCAAGCAACCTGGTCTCATGGAAGGTATCCCTGCTCATGACAGGGGGTTGGAATGAGATGATCTTTGATGTCCCTTTCAAACCATTTTATTGAAAATCTAGTGAAAATCTGTTTCCGCAACTAAGATTTTTCCAAATTAGACCAAGTACAAGATTTCTCATTAGTATGGCTGTCTATTTACAAAGGAACAGCCCAAGGGGGTCCTACAGACTGAAGCTGAGGCAGGGGACAGTGAACTTTGGTTTTGTACTCTCTTCTATGGCTATTTCTTCTCTTCCATCTGCCACTTTCCTAAGCTATAAGTTAAAAAGCACAGCACAACTTCTACAAAAGCCAGGCATTTAATAATCATTGCCACTGCTGTCACCCTTTCACATTAGTGCAGAAATCATGAAGAAAACCCCACAAATCACAAACCTGAAGCATGTTGATTAACTAGCTTTGATCTATAGGGTGTTCCTGCTACCTGCACTGAGCAGTAGCTGCCTCACAGAGGAGTTGACTCTGGACTTCAAGGCATTGCTGCTCACTTTT
>WAAG01037138.1:272-21061 GCA_013390105.1 Tichodroma muraria | reverse complement strand
CTTCCCTAAGCCCACCCTTTGCTCTAGAATGTTCCCTGTCCCTCCTCCCTGGGCTGTCAATCCCCCACGGTGCCTTCCCCTACCTTGGTGCTCCCCGCTAAACCTCCACGCGCCATTGCTCCATTGGAACTGTTCCTCTTCCTTGCGTTTGTTTCCCCGTTGGATTAAGTACTGTAAGCCCTGCCTTGTGTTCCTCCCCACTCCCTCCCTTATTGGTTGAAGATTTGTATCCTCCTGTAAGACCTCCCCTGTAGAAAAGTCCCTGCATAGCCCTGCCTAAGGTCGTTTGTTCCTGGACCTTCCAGGGACTGGGCTGCTGTGGAGTCCCCAGCAGAGCCCTCCCGTGTCTCGTCCGTGCCTCCGTCCTGGAGGTTCGCGCTGGGCGGCAGCGCTGCGTTCCCCAGCCCGGTCACAGAGCAGCCGCCCTTGCCTCCGGGTGGCAGAGCCAGCGGCTGGCACCACGACAGCGATCCTGAGATCTTGGTCCTCTTCCCGTGCACCAAAGGCAGGCTCCGAGGGGACAGCCACTGCACCTTACCGCTCGTGGGTTAATTGAGTGCTGCTGGTTTAGGGCTCATCTATGCTGTATTTTTTCAGTAAACACACATCAACTCTGAAGGTCTTATTAGAGACTTTGGAAAAACCCAATTCTTCCACTGAGATCTATACGGAAAACAAGGAACATATTTCAAATGCAGTGGCAACAAACAAACAAGTGTGCATAGCCCCAGTCTATAGACCCAGTACACACACATGCACTTCCCTAATATGCTTGCTTAGGCTTTACAACCTGTTTATTAATTCGTGAGTAGACTTGATATGCCCTCTGGAAAAAATACTAAATAATATCTCTCAATTGCCTTCACTGCTGTATGCCTCTAATTAAGTAATGTACACCTCAACTTGCTATTAAACAGTTCCATGATTTTTAACACCAGTGTTGTTTGGTGCCAGCTATAAAAATTTTTAACAGCTCTCCAGTTACCACTCTTCTCCTAAGTACATGAAAGTGACTTTACATATTTGACCTTTCCCTTCCCTGCTCCCACATTTTAACCCTTCTTTCCCACTGCAGCAAGGGGCTGAAGCATTGAAGATCTCATAGAGTTGAAGATGAAAGATCCCCCCATTGCTTTGCACAGGAATTTCCACCAGCATGCCTCTGAGGACAGAGTCCTCTGGGCATCCCCTGAGACTGTCAGGAACAGTTTGAGGAGCAAAGTTCTGATTTTGTGATTATGGACCAACCCATAGAAGTAAAGCTGATCCATAGCAAAGGCCAGGAGAGATGCTATGGCAGCAATTATGCCAGGAGCTGTCAGCCTGGCACTAAACTATCACTTTAACTCCAAATAATACAGAAACCCTTTAGCCACCCCACAGCCTAACACCCAGTAATCTCCAGCAACGCAAAAGCAAATCCATGGGATTATTTTCCTTTTCAAGGTAAGCAGGATAATGTGCTCAGCTGGAGTTGGGCCACAAGGCTGTCAAATCTGGGGCTGAGGCACACCCTGCAGTTCAGGAGAGCACCAAGAGTCAGGTGAATCCATCCTAGAATCACTAATGCAAAGGGACCCCCTGGCCCAGCACTGAACCCATGGCCAACCAAAAACCTCACCTGGAGGAAAAACTGCTACGTCCTGACCGGTTTCTAGTGGTCAGTTAATCAAGGAGGACAAAGGGAGTAACAGCTCATGGTGGCTGATGAAGCTGCAGTCTGGAGGGACCTGGCTCTGGGCCATGATTATTGTGTGTATTTTCCTCTTACAATTCACAGATAATGACAATTCTGATTTTTGCCCATAAATTGAAGAAAGAAAAACAGATCTGTGCCCTGTCCACAGGGAAGGCACAGGCAGATAAGCAATTCCTTCTGACCACTCCGACGCCACGGACATACTGAGTGCTGTTAGGAATTCTAGTCTGGACCATTCTCAAAACATCCAAATGTCTGATCTCTAAATCCAGCACTGTGTGATCCCAATGAACAGGTCAGAGCAACGATTGCTCCGTGGAGGTTGCTGGACACCCTGCTCGCAGCCCTGCCCGGAGCATGCTGAGTGGGACAGGCTGCCAGCAGAGCAGCGGCAGCAAGGGGAAGGTGCAGCCTGAGCTCTTCTCCTGCAGCCCCAGGCATCAGCCCCTCTTGGTCAGTAGCTGCACGTTTTCTGCAGCAGCTAATGGGTCTGTGAATGATCTTACCTGTCTGTGAAATCCTTTGTAACATCCTGGGAGCGTCACAAGTTGACAATACAAGTGTGAAAAACCCTCCTTCTGTTCTCAGCAGCGAGGAAGCCTGGCAGGAGCTGAAAGCACTTGAAATTAGATCCTGAAAGCCTTTTGCCAGCAAACCAGCATCCATCCATCCCAAGCAGCAGTCCCTGGTTCTCTGGTCAAAAGGTGCAAATGGCTCATGGCAGCTCTGTGCAAAATTACTTGCCCTGGGAGTTATCAAGCCATGCCACATAGGATGTACACCAGATCCTGCCTCAGACCTATGGAGTGTCTTTGTGGCTTTAAAATAATTTTTCCTGCATAGTTTTTGCTTCCTAAGACAAGGGAAGGTTGGTGTCACAGCGTCTGTCGTGGCACTGGTTGCATTTGCTGCCTGCTGCCCTCCTGCGGGAGGGCTCACCGGTGTGGAAGAGCCTGTCCTGGTACAGCCCTGCCTGTGCTGCTTCTTCATCAAATTATCTTCTGAACCGCACACAGGTCTGTCTCAGCAAAGGCGCTAGTGTCTTCGGAGGAGAGCCGACACATGGGGACTGTCGTGCAAACCATCAAGGGACCTGCACCGATGAGCAAACGAGGGCACAGGAGTACTGAGCAGCTCAGACCCACCCAGACGTGTCCGCCAGGATTCCTCAGAGGTCACTGCAGCAGCCAGGGGCTGTCACACCTGCCGGGATGGCGCTCATAAATAACAGCCACCTGTGACAGCCGGGAGGTGTAGCTGTTTGTAGGCAATTGCATGTGAAACAGGCAGACAGGTGTCATCAATCCAGCCGAAGCCCAGGCCAAGTCCTGCCGCTCGGATCCTTGGATTCAGAGCATGAGGACCAGCTCCAGCCTGGAACTGACTGGTGTCCTTAAAAGCCAGTTCTGGATGCAGGTTTTGGTTGAAGGAATCGCTGAGTGCCTGCATTGCCACTATCCCTAGAAGAGAAGTGTGCCTAATGGGGGAGAAGGGTAATCTCATTTGATATGAAATTATATTAGTGACAGTTTATTCCTGGCAGTGCTGAGAGGGCTCGGCGGGTTGGATGGTGCTTTCATGGTACTTAACTCATCCAAAAGTAAATAACTGAAGAAGCAAATGTCACCAGGGTGTGGGCCATGGGGAATGGGGAGAGAGCAGCAGCAGAAGCACATGGGGATGAGGTCAGGCACCATCAGCAGCCCAGCACACAGATGGGAAAGGAGAAAAAAGGGCAGCTATCCCCCAGGGCAGGGATGAGGATGAGCACAGGGAGAGGAAAAGGAGTGGACAGCAGCAGGGCCTCCTTGGTTATCCCAGGGTGAAGAAATTTCCTGTAGTGGCTTTGCTGCCCTCGGTGCCTGTAGCTCAGAGGAGGCAGGGGCTGGCACCCACTGCCTCTGCTTTGCCCCAGGCAAATGCCAGGCTCCAAGCAGGACAGGCACACCACACATCTCTATCCTGTTGCATTTCTTCACAAGACACTTCCACTGAAAGGAGAGCCAGCAATTTGAATGTGACTCTATAGGGCAATCAGTGCTGTAGAACTGAACACACACCCTGATAAAGATCTCATGAACAGCCTACACCAGGTCACTGCCAGCTTTCTGAAACAAAAGCTCATCATCTGGTGCTTCATCATGTAGCACCAGCCTCCTGGCAGGCAGGGCCAGGATGAGCAGAAAGCACCAGGACACCTCTGGCCTCACCAAAACTCCACCCCATGGGTGTGGGTGCACTGGTGAAAACTGGAGCAGGTGTTCATGGCCAACCAGACACACCTGCGTCCCTGCAAGGCTGCCAGCAAGGCTGCTGGAGCTCTGAGCCAGCTGAGAGATGATGACTTTGCAGCTGGGGACCAGCCATGAGAAAGATGCTCCCAGTGCAGAGGAAGAAGAAACTCTGCTCTTGGGTCCATGGAGTGACCCTTGCCTTGTCCCTGCTGTCAGAACATAACACCTGCACTGTCATTTAACAAACAGATCAATAATTAGTTATTTCCGCTTAAAAGCAGCAATGAAGTACATTATTTGTGATTTATTACTTACCGTTACTAATATAATAAAATAACATCAACTGGCAGTTTAAAGATTTTGGGAGCTAAGATTGCACAGACAAGAATCCATTTTGCACATTAAAGTATTCCAGGGAGTGGGAAATGACACTGTTTGTGCCTTCAAGTGTCCAGGGGGCAGGAGGCCTTGTGAAGTGCTCTTGCCCCTGGCCACGGTGGTGCTGAGCTGCAGCTTCTGGCAGGGCAGCACATTCTGCAGGGCTGGGTTACCTGCCCTTGGGCTTGGGTTTGTAGAGCTCTGACATCAGCTGCTTTGTTGCAGGAGGTGGTGAAGCAGCCAAATGGACTGAAACACAGCCAGGCCTGGCATTCCCCAGGAGCAGAGGCTGTCTCTCACTTTCTTTTCCAGTCTTGTCCTTGCTGACAGCTCTGCTGCATCACATGCAAATGTCAGAAATGTCTCCTTCTGCTCAGAAAGGAGAGGTTTGCTTTGTCCACAGTGAGGTCCCATCCTCTCTTTCTACCACTCTCTTATCTCCTCCTGCTCACTTCAGGCTGACTGTGGTCAATAGACTCTTTCTTGTGGCATCCTGACTTACCTTGCCACAAGCCCAACAAACAGCCCAGCAAACAAAATGGGGTAGATTTCTTTTGGTTAATTCCTTCAACTGGCTCAAAGTGGGTTTGAGGACCACCAGAGCTAACACAGGAGATCATCATAGACCTCGGTGGTTTCTACTCAGAAAGCTGAACACACACACTGTATCTCCTATTTTTCCCTGTGTTGAGTGGGCTGGTGGAGGAAAAGCCACTTTCCATTTCCAGGGTTAAGTCCTGGAAACAGGACATAACTGTGACTCACCTGCCCACAGAGGGGACAGCTTGGTGTCCACACTCACTCTGTGCCAGTGCCACAAAAGCTGCCAAGTCCAGCTCTGCCTGTTCAGCCACTTCCAAAGCTCACAGAGCTCTCTGTCTGTGCCTTCACAGACAGCTGTAAAAGCTGGATTTGTTTCTTCCATGCCCCCACCAAGGTGACAAATAAAGCTCTGCAGTAGGTGCTGCCCCTCTTGTTGGGCGTGCAGAGGTCAGCCACAGCGTGTGCTCCTGTTTGCAGAGCACACTGAACATGCACTATGGAAGTGATAAGCATCGAAGAAATTATTTTTTAAAATGCTGTTTATTGGCACGCCATTTCAGGACAAAGAGGTTTTTTTCTTCCTCCACATTATCACAGATATCACAAGAGGAACAGACCAATTAGGGCTATTCCCTGAGCCCTTCCCTCAAGGGTTTTGTGCAGGGCAATGTATTACAGGAAAGCAGCACCGCTTGTACTCTAAATCATTTGTACCTGTGTTGAAATATTACTGACTTAATTCCTTGTGCTGGGAACAGTCCCCACATGATCCATCTGGGATATAAGGACATGTGGACGGATCCTGAGTATCAGGCTGCGTGGCCTGATGTTTCTCTCCTGCCATCACAACATCCCTGCTGCAGCATCATGACGAAACATGCTATTCTGATCACATTCCTCCACCAAGGACACCTGGGGGAATTCTTCTGTGGCAATTAGAGAGGGACATCATGATTTTACTGTAAATTAGAGCCAAAATATCTACAGACAGTGGAATCCATTGGGGCAGAAAGAAGGGGGCATGCTTAGGTACATTATTAGGAAAGACTGGTTTTGCTCATCCCTAATAAATCAGCTGCATGTGATGTTTCACCCAGATAGCCAGGAAATGCCCTCTGGGGTTTCCCCAGTTCTGATGGGTTTATCTGTGGTGTGCAGGGCCATGGCCAGATCTCTGGACCAAGAGAAAGTGAGTTCAGTGTGTTGCATCCCTAAAACAAGGCTCAGCAGTTCCTTGCAGGAAGCTCCTCTGCTCCAGCAGCAAAACCCCATCAGCTGAGTGTGGAGGCCAGGGGGCTGACTGAGGACAAGGCCACAGCTCTCCCCTGGAGGGAGAACCCTTAGGTGAAATCTCTTGTGGCTCTGGTGACTGGATTCCTCCCACGACACCTCGCTACCATATGTAGATTCTTTATAGCCCATTGCTCCTTCCCCTTGCTCCACCCCTGAACCCTCAGCTTATTGCTTCTGTTGCTTTACCCTGCCCCCTGCTTTTCCTATATAATCCCTGGTCCCTCAGGCCTTCCCTGGAGTTCTCCATCCCCGGATCCCTTTGTGACAAGACCTAGTAAAGGCTCTCTGTGGAACACGGGCTCCTGTCCCTTCCTTCAGCACTGCCCGAAGAGGAGCTCACAGAAGAGCTGACAGCACTCCGTCGAGAGCGTAGATGCGCCTGTGTGCCTGAGAGTGGCTTTTCAAAGGTGCTTCTCTGGGAGGTCATGGCCTCTGATCCAACGCCTGCCCTGACAGCTGAGCTGTGCATGGAACCCCCTGGGCCTGTCCTGGGCCAAGAGGAGCAGGAATGCAGCTCCAACCTGAAGAGCATGAGAATTGCATGAGAAACATATCTGCAGGGCACAGCAGAGCTGGATTTTAGGGTATTTATGGTTCTTCAGGGCTAATTTCACAAGCAGAGCCAGCCAGCCAGGAAGAGCCTTTAGAGCACCACGTAACCCCAGAAGTCCCAGAGCAATTAAAAGGCAGATGGAGGGCACGAAGTTGTTGTTTGGGTGGGAAAAGGAGACTGCCACGTTGAAGCAGAGGTGCAGAGGAGCCAGGCCAGGCTGAAGGTGTCCCTCAGCCCAGCTCACGATGGTGTTTTGGATCTTGCTGGGTCCCTGCAGAGACACAGCGTCGAGCAGGGGAATATAGCAGGCATCACACCCCACTTATATACCTCAGCAGTGCCAGAGGCAGGGCCCATTGGCCACGACACCTCCTCATCCCTTTTCACAAATAATTGCTCTCAGTTTGGGATGGTGCCACTCATCTCTGTCCTGCTCACCAGCAGCTGCCCCACGCACCCATTCCCATGGGGTCACCCCCCGCACTGGCCACATTTCCCTTCCAGAGGGACCAGGCTCTTGCAGAGGTTTGTGCTGTGTTTTTAATTACAGGCTTTGATATGAAATGCTCCTGAATATGTGCTAGAGCAGCACTTTGCTCCCACCCCCTTCCAGCCTTTCTTGGTATCAGAGGCCAAACCACAATGAGGGAAATTTTTTGTTCCGTATCTTTACGGTGCTTCTTCCAGTAGCACATAAAACAAATTAGCCACTTAGGCCATTATTAGGCACTTATGGCCTTTTGATGTTTATGATTTATAACAGCAATTTGCACTTATGTAGCACATTTCAGTTGAGGCTAATACGGCAGTGATAGTGCTTTGCATTGCAGTCGCGTCCTCCCTCTCCACTTCTTGGAGAGCCTTGTGAGACCCTGCTGGGCACGGCAGCAGGGAGCTCCTCTGGGCTGTGACTCCCAGTCTCTGGAGACACTCTCTGGGTGACACCCACTCCTGTGCTGCTGGGCACCTCTCCATCTCTCCCTCTCATCCCCCCAGACTGGGATCCAAGCTCAGGGCTAGCCTGGCTGGCCGGGCACTGCAGCCCTTGTAGAGGAATTGCTGAAGAACGGGCTCTGCAGACTGTAAGAGCTGGTTCAGCTCTGTGGTAGACGCAGGAGAGTCTGGTTTTCCCTCAGCTGCTGTTTTCAGCTGCTCTTCCAGCAGCAATAACAAGCTTATTTCTCTGTGTGAGCAGATGCTTTGCTCCAGCCCCGGGCTGGGCTGAGAGTGTCATCTGGGCACTCCTGTGGCTGGGCTGGGCTGCAGAGCTCAGAGCAGGGCCAGCAGGTCCAGGGGCACCGCTCTTCCCCCGCATGTGGCACCTGGGATGTGGTCCTGGTGTTTGGGTCCCCAGTCCCAGAACAGCTCAACACACAGGAGCCTTGTGCACTGCTGAGCCGACCCTCAAGACGAGACAAGCTCTCCTGGCCTCTTCAGAGACAGAAACTCAAAGTCTAGTGAAATATGGCAGGAATTCTTGGCTCTAGGCATGGTTTATACCCTAGAGCAGGCTGAGTGCTCCCATACAGAACCCCAGCCCACTGTCACCTACAGCGTTTCCTCTCTGTGGATTTACAGGTGACTTGGAAAGAGTTATCTGCCTGTCCTAGGATCTTATTTTCTCCCTCAGTTTTGGCATCTTGTTGCAGCTTAATTTAGCTCAGTGAGGAGACCCAGGAATGCATGCTCCCAGCTGGGGCACAGGGAGGTGGATCTGGGCTGTCTGCTCCAGGCTTGGATGCTTTCCTCTGCAGAGGGGGCGTGGGGGGTGATTTGTCTGGGTCTTGGCTCCCCCAGCTGAAAGGTGAGTACATCCTTGTTTCTTCACAAGGATGCTCTCACAGGTCTTGTTACTTCTTTGTGAGGTGAAAACCTCACAAGGTTCTGTCTGAAGGGCAAAGCCAGCTGGAATTTGCTGCAGAGGGTGGAAGATGGGAGGACAGGTGGAGGGTGCTGGAGCTGGGCTGTTTCTGGCACTGTCTCCACATGGGTCAGGAGTTGCAGGTTCTTTCACAATCCATGGATAAATATCTCAGTACTCTTCCCAACTCACAGCTGCTCCTCTGTTAGCTCCTGGGCACCCCCTTGGCTTCCTTCCCTCCTTGCACATTCATGGGGAGATGCTCAGAGGCAGCAGAAACAAAGATGTTCTGAGCCAGTTCACCAGGATACAGGTCTGACAAAAACTGCTAATGATGTAAACTCATTATCTATGTCTTGGAGATGTTTTAGAAAATTAAACATGCTGTTGACTCAAAAGTTTACCTTTATGCAAATCAAAATGTCAACATCTGGCAGGAAGACTCATGGAATTTTTTTTTCAGCCTGTCTATAAAAAAGGGCTGCCTTCTCTATTTTGGTTTTGCCCAGACACTCCTCATCATAATCATGCTAAACACATCCTGAAGTGATTTTCCTGGTAAAGGCAAGTGTAGAGAGCTAAGCATTAAATGCTCTTTCAAAGCCACCAGGAATATCAGTGTTTGCTTGTTTTCCGGTCCGTAACAGATGCTGGCATTCAGCATTTGGAGTGCCTCCGGAAAAAAGGGAAAAACAAAGATTGCCACGACAAGGTTAGCAAATGACAGTTATTTGTCAGTAAATCTCTTCCCCCGCCGTGAGCTGCTGTTTGTGAACGGGAGCTCCTGGCTCCCGTGTGCCGGGGCGGTGCCTGCACGCAGAGGGGCCGCGGTGGCACAGTGTGACAGCCACTCAGAGCCACCAAACAGCTTCATCGCACCACGTGTGGCGCTCAGACCCCATCCACAGCCTTTGGCACACTCTAAAAGGTACTTGGGAGTAATGTCAGGTACTGCCTGCAACAGACCCTCTGCTCACTGGCACTGGCAAAACCACTCAGGCGATATAATTCTAAGATCAGCATAACTCTGATGAGCTCAAGGGAGTTTAAAGAGATATTTAAGAGTGGGCATATTCACCCCCACACCTGCACATTCACACAGAGGGTCCAGTGCCAAGCTCTGCAAGTGTAAGGCCCTTCTATCTGTGCCCAGCACAACCTTCTGGTGACCGACCCTGCACAGGAGTGGTGCAGAAGTGCCTAAACATCCCCCACTGGCCTCACTTGCCCACTGTGGACATTCTCCTTCCACCCCAGTCCTGTGTCATCCCCTCCTCCCGTGCCCCCCTGGATTTCCTTCTCTCCCTCCTTTGCAGCCTGGGAATCAAAAATACCGACTTTTCTCATCAGCTTCCCTCCCTAAGGTGGGTCTCAGCCATGGTACAGCTGCTTTCCTGTTCGTTATTAACCACCATGCAGCTCTTGCCTCTGGATTCCCTCTTAGGCCAGACCTGCTGTTGGCACACTGAGCTCTCAGTCATGCCACAAGCACCAAGCCCTTCCCACATGCTGTGCTCCAATCATATTCCAACCTATGGGAAATGGCAGTGGAAAGAAGCTCTTCTGTGCTGCTTGGCAATGTGTAATTAGCTTGAAGCACTGACGTATAAATAAAAAACAGTGGACGTGCACATAAACAAAATCTATTGCAGCTTCTGCCTTCTGGAGTCAAGTGCTATGCTGGGAAAACATTGCCTCTTCATCAAATTTTATCTCTGGCAATCAATTCATTGGGCAACCAAGAAGCTTTACAGGAAAGACACAGGTTTTCCAAGTTTTGTTTTCAGAGCTGGCCAATCCTCTCCATCACCCTGAAAACGGGGTTCTGAGCAAGATTGGGAAAATGCAAGCACAGTGGGGCCCAGCAGAGCTTTGGTGCTCCCTCCTTCCCCCAGCACATCCCAAGCCTTACCATGGGGTTCCAGTCACATTCCTGCCGCCACTGCCAGGACAGGACATTGCCAGCCCCAACAGTGTCCCCAGGCTGTGTCAGCAGAGGGTTTAGTGCAGAAGCATTGTGACTCCTACAGAAGGAAAAACATTTCTGCAAATGGTTCACAGGCTGATGTTTTGCTAGTGAGAGTGTTATTTTTTCCCCTCATGGCTATAAATCTATGGGTTATATTCTTCTCAGTGCCGCAGGGAAAAGGCTCTTTTATGAGAAAGGCAAAGAATGGAGTGAGCGAGCTGATGAGGGATATTACCCTTGAAGGAGGCTGGGACACATTGGTGCAGTCAGGAGGCCTTTGGGCCAGCTGCGGAATTGCTTTTGCTCTTCTCAGACACAAAGCATGCTCCAAACACTGGCTGGCTGTTGGCTGGGCACATGCTGGTCTCTCGAGAAGAGGGGAGTTTGCTGCAGAGCAGAGGATGCATGATGTGCTGCAGGCCCGGCCATGAGCGCTGCCTCTTTCACCTGGTCCTCTCCAGGTGCTGGATGTCGGCCCCAGGCATCCTGGTCTCACGAGCCTGGCCTGAACAGCCCCTGTGGTGACTTCTAACAGTCACCTTCACTTCTAAACCTAACTTTGGGATTGGTTTAGGCCAGAAGAAGGCAGAACTGGCCACACATCTCTGTTGGCTTTGCCAGAGTTCCTCTGGCTTTGCCAGATCTGATGGTTATAATTGATACTGGGTCATCCTTCAGCTGCCCTCAGAAACTCCAGGTGAGTGCTGGGCTCAGTTGTGCTGAGGGTTTCCCACCCACACAGCCACACCACAGCAGCCAGTGTCACTTGGGGCTTGGGCTGAAACAGGAAATGATTCTGTAGTTCAGAGATCACCGTGAAGTTGTGTCCCCAGCACTGGAAGGACACAGCTGGTGGCTTCCTCTACATCATGGATTGCTTCCTCATCACTCCCAGTCCTTTTCTTCCCTAAGAACCAAGGTTTGGGTGAGACTGGTGAGATTTGGTGCTTTTTCCCCAAACCCTGAGGATGCAGTCCAGTGACAGGTTAAAATTTCTCTGCAACCATAAGAGCTGGCAAAGGGCTTTCCTCTGCATCACCTGGTACAGTCCCGGAATAACATGAGCACAGGTGCTGAAACTGTAAGAAAAAGCATTAGAGGATATCAGAGGGCGAAAAAAACTGCAAGAGAAGATGAGGCAGGAGCTTCAATAAGCAATATTTGCAGGACTTCCCTTCTCCAACAGTGTGTATGTCCCAACACTGTGCTGATCCTGATGCTGGCTAATTCCCTTGATGGATGATTTCTGTTGTGGTCGGAAGGCAAGCTCCACACTAACCCACTGAACTTGCAAGCAGGCTTCAAGCTATCTACCATAGCAGCTTTGGCAGTGAAAGCTGACCCAGGGGGGCATGGAAGGAGCTAAAAAATGATGTTACCCATTGCCAAAGAAATACATCACAGCACACAAAGCCTCGCTGCCAGATACACCTTGGGCTGGCCACAGCCAGGAGCTGCAGAGCTGGCCCCGTCACAAGAGCTGCTGACAGATTACAAATCCAGGCAGAGGAGGAGGAGGATCGGCAGCCCAAGCCACAAGAGAGGCCATTGTGGGGCTGGAGGGAGCACGGGTGCGTGTGCCAGGCTACGTTGTCACCCTGCTGCCACGCAGGGCAGGGACAGAAGTTGACAAAGGCTCCTCAATGAAAGAATCATCTCTCTGTGTGTGAAACGCAGTTTGCAATTGTGCTGGACTGATGGGATTCAAACACAACTTGTTGTACCAGCACTCCAAACAGAAAGCCTCGCAAGGAAGAATTCTTAAAATACTTCATTGGAGACATTGTGGCTGTCTCACTCAAAGGGAGGTGGAAGGCGAGGGTGGCTCAGGAAGAGGAGTGGGGAAAACAGAGAAAAGGAAGCATAGAGGAGTTCTATTATACAGAAACTATACCCTAGAAAAGTCTGTAAACTAAACTATACCCCAGAAAAGCAAGAGACTGGCAGTTATCCTGTGAAACCCCTCATTCTGCTTTGTGTCAGGGTTAAAACCGGAATCTTAAAGGTTTACCTGTCTTCTAGGAATTGAGCTGGGACACAGCTGAGAACCTGTTATGCTTAGATTTGCTCTCTTTATGGCCTGGGTCTCCAAATCACTCAGACCAAATACTTTTCCATCCATATATGATAACACTCATAAACATAATCATAAATGTGCAAATCTTGTGACTGTCTTGATCTCAAAAGAATTGTGATTTTTTTTAATTTTTTTTTTTTTTCCTCTTTAGTTTCAAGCCAGGATTATACTATGGAGCTTAGTAGAGTTGGGCTGCCTCTTAGATTTATAATTCTTCCTTTGCTTTATGCTCAGGATGAACGTGATACTGTTCCCAGCCTCGTGGCAGCCGTGGTGCTCAACGCTTCCAATTCTGCAAAGCGCTTAAGCATATGCTTAGCACCAGGACTAGCACATCAAGCACATGCTCATGTTCCCTTGACTTAACTGAGATTAGCATGTGCACTGAGAGCTGGAAAGGGTCTGAGGAGGTGTGTGCAATGCCTGGCTGTGAGCTTGTGTCAACAAGCTCTGCAGAGCAGGAGTCACAATTGACCACGTCCTTCAAATTAGGCACGTGGTCGAGTTACCTGCTCAAATTCATTCTTATTCTGTTACTGTAGGGCTGCAACAGACACCATATCTTCAGGCAAAGTCCTCAAATAGCAGGAAACCAGCCCCAAGACCAGCAGGAGGCTCAAGGGGAGCAGGTCAGGGTGCTGGATTCATCCAGGGGATGCTGAATACAAAAGCTCTGTAGGAAGCTTTGTTACCCAACGTGTTTATCCATCTTGAAAAAACCTCCTCTCTCTGCAGCTACAGTAAAAGCTGATCCAGACCATCTTTTGCCCTTTCTGAAGCTTAAGCCTGGTTTACTTTGCATTTGCCTGTCTAAAAGCTGTCTAACATCTTAGGTAATTCACAGAGGTACGGTTTGGGTTGGAAGGGAGCTTCAAGATCATCTCACCCCACCCCCTCCATGGGCAGGGACACCTTCCACTGTCCCAGGCTGCTCCAAGCCCCAATGTCCAGCCTGCCCTTGGACACTGCCAGGGATCCAGGGGCAGCCACAGCTGCTCTGGGCACCCTGTGCCAGGGCCTGCCCACGTCCCGGGGAACAATTCCTTCCCAATTTCCCATCCATCCCTGCCCTCTGGCACTGGGACACCATTCCCTGTGTCCTGTCACTCCATCCCTCCTCCCAAGTCCTTCTCCAGCTGCCCCAGAGGCCCCTCAGGCACTGGAAGAAGCTCCAAGGTCTCCCCAGAGCCTTCTCTAGGCAGAACAGCCTCAACTCTCTCAGCCTGTCTCTATAGCAGAGCTGCTCCCTGAGAGCTTCTGATAGTTTCACCCTGTAGTAACTTTCACACCAGACATAAAATTCACATTTAACCATTTAACCGGTGCCATAAAGACCTCGGCTTTCCTTGCCCAGTTTTGCCAAGCGTGAGAGTTAGCTGTGGGCACCAGTATCCTGGTGCACCTCTCTGAGCTACTTTTGTGTGTGTGATTTTTATTTTTGTGTTTATGGATGGCTTCAAGTAGAGATACTAAATACCAGAGTAGCACTTTCTAGCATTCTGCTCTGTCAGATTTAGAAATAAGCTTTTAGATCACCCATAAAACACATGAGGACTGGTGACCCCTCACCTTCTCCTGTGGGGACTCTTTGAAGTTTAATAGAAGTGGAAGTTGGGAGCCTTTCCCTTGCTGAGCAGATGAATGCCACCTCACTTCCCTGCGTGGCTACCTTTTTTCATCATGTAACAAACTAATACATGTGAGTGTCCCCATCTCTGTCAAATTTAGCTGGAAGTGGCCAATGGTCCTTGAGGCAGATACACAGTGTGTGATACCCTGAGGCTGGTTTTCCCAAGCAATTGGGTTAATAGACAGGAGGAAGTTGTCACTGGTTGGGAATTAGGCAGCACACAAGCAGAGGGAAGCGCTGGCTGGGGCTGGTGGGAAGGAGTAGGGTCCTTGGGACACACCTGGAGCTATGCCATAAAGAAGCAGGAAAGCCAGCTGGGAAGCTTAAAGCCCTGCTCTTGTCCGTGCAAGAAATGATGAAGACACAGGAATAGCAAGCGGTTCTGCTAACGAGGATGCTCCTTTCTCCTGACTTTGAAGTCTCCACCTGGTGTCTAGGGAGGAGCTGGAGGCCCAGGAATCCATCCCCAAGGTGGGAATCCCCCTTTCCAGCCACACTTGGCTGTACATGTGTATTTCTGCATCCAGCAGTGTGAAAATCCAATGGTATCGACTGGACGACGCAGGAAATAGAGTGTCTCAGCCCAGCAAAGCCCAGATCAATCAGCTAATTACTCCGTAGGAGGTTTGCACCAGGAAGTCTGCTGGTCCCTGACAGACCCTCTCAGCAGCCCATCTGCTGCCAGGCTGAGAGTTTTGGGCTTTCCTGGAAAACCTTCAGAGCAGGCCCTGAGGGGACCTGCAGGCTGGGAGAGTTGTTCTCTCCTGTCACAGCCTGGGTGGATTTGCTGGTTGCCTCTCCGGGTGCCTCAGTGGGCTCAAGCAATCTCACTGAATCTGTTCTTATCGATTTAGGAAAAGGCTTTGATTCTGAAAACTGCAAGCTCTTACTCACGAAACTATGACAACTTGGTGTTAGCTGCAAATCAATGACGTTTTTAAATGCAATCTAAGCAACAAAACTCACTTACTGCTAAGCCCTGATAAGCCTGGCTCTGGGACAAGTCAAACCTTTATCTTAACTGCCATAAGATCTTTTCCAGCTTGATAGTTCCATTTACTGTATCAATAAGGATTATAACCCGTCTGCAGTGAGATTTTACCCTCCCTGGAAGCTCTTGTACAGCAGATGATATTGAAAAAGAAATATTTTTTTTAACTTCTCTTCACACCAAGTATTTCCCAATATATTATTCTTATTCCCTGTTTCCTTTCCAGCTCCTTCTGTCTGCCTTCCTGAACTTGGCTGTTCTCAGGCCAAGCAGAAACTGTGAGCACACCAGGGAAGGTTATTCAGCATGACAGAGCTGTGGTTGGGATGGGACTCGTGCTGCTACACGAGTGGTGACCACAGCCTGCAGTTGTCTACCTGCAAGCACCTGCCTAGGGACACTTGTGGCCTCCTTCCTCCTGGGGTTCCTTATCCACACTTCCCCAGTGGGTGGGAATAACCCATCAGGACTGGCATTGCTGGGCCGGGACTGTGACAGCAGGACTGGCATCATCAGGTTAAATTCAGAAGTTTTTTTGGTGGAGTGATCCATAAATAATCCCTCCTCTTGAATTCTGGTTCCCCCCCCCCCCCCCCCGTGGGTGCTGAGTCTGTCCCCCAGTGAAAGTCCCACTGGGTCCCATTTCACCCCATTTCACTGGTGAAAGTCCCGAGTTCTACCTGGGCACCCTTTAGGTGGCATTTAGCCCCCAGCTCCCTGTGTAGGCATTTGGAATGAGACACCTGAACACCTTCCCAGTGTGGCAGCTTCAGCTCAGCAGCTCAGGAGTTTGGGAGGCTGCTCCCAAATAAGAAGCTGGCGCAGCCAGATGCCACCTCAGGCCAGCTGGGTGTCACCACAAAGCAGCAAGGCAAAGCCTGAAGACTGGAGGCACTGGAGCATCCCCACCCAGGCTCTGCAAACGCCAGGGAAGCTGGTAGAATAATGGGCCCATTTATTCCCCCAGGGGGGAAATGTCAGAAAACACTCAAATGAGAAAAAAATTGCCTCTTTGTTCTGCAAATGGTCGTCATTGTGAGAAAGTTTATCCACCCTCTGGGAATTCATTCAGCATCATCAAAGAGAGGCTTTACAAAAGTGACTTCTTATTTACCCACAGTAATTTTACTAAATAATTTCTTTACTGGAAGGAAGGTGAAGTGGAGTTACCCACACTGAGAGATGCTCTGTCTCTGCTCTGCAGAGGTGCAAAGGTACATCGTAGGGGAAGCCTGCTGCTATTCACAAGTGATTTAAGCCACCGTGAAATGCTGTAGGAGCTCCCTTAGCCATGGGAATGCTCTCACAAGGGTCAAGTTGTTCAATGGAGTGTTTCCGCAGATTTTTCCACCCTTCCCATGAAAGGGTGGTTAATAAGCTGTTTGTGTATATAGGACTTAACAAGTTTAAAATGCACTGCCCAGCCATGACCAGCCTGTGGGAGGCCTCAGGGACAGCACGGAACAGCCATGTGTTTTTAGAAGGATGTTTTATTTATGGTACTCGTGGCTGTTGCCATTACAGGCCCTGCTAAGATCAGACCTTGCTGTGAATATACATTCACTGAGGAAATAACTCTGGCCCCAAAAACCTTAACTGAGCACCTCAAACAGACGTGTTCTCATGGAAAGCATTTTCCTGCTCCAACAGTGTTGGTAACTGGTTTGTGTAAAAAAAAACCTCTCGTCTTTTTGCCAGATTCATACCTTCACACTTATAAAAATTATTACATTGAATCCAACCAAGTAAGAAAACAGATGTTTTTTTAGCCTTCTTGGAGATTTTAATTTTTTTAAGCTTTGAGGCTGCATTATAGCCAAGTTTTGGGCAAACCACAACCCCACCTCATACAAGAGAGCTTCTGGGATAACCAAAGGCTGTAAAGTCAGACTTTCTTGGCAATAACCCGACCTTGACCAACCCTCCCACTCTTCTCCAAGATGTCCATCAGTCCCCCCCCCAGTCACCCCAAAAAGGCACCAGGAATGACCCCCCCAGGGCATATGGGGTGCCACAGAGAAGGCTGCCCAGGGCTGTGTTGGGATGGATGGATGTGGGGCTCCTTACACAGAGCCAAGTTCACAACTGGGCCTCAGACAGACATTGGCAAAAAATGACTTATTATCCACACTGAAATTAAAAGCAAAGGGGGAACCCCACCACCCCAATCCCCTGCCCCCTGTTCTGAGTAATTTTGCAGCTTAGGAATATTTCACATTCTTCTCTCACCATAATGTGAAGGCCAGATATAACTTACTGATTAATGGGGGCCATGGAGTGCAATAAATGCAGCTTTAAAGGAAATTCATTTCGCAGCAAGCACAATCAGTCTTTCAGAACCCCACCCCCTGTATACACTGGGCATTTTTTGCCTGCAAATTTAAGAGTGCCTGAGGGAATTAGGTACCCAGGTCCCATCCAGAGTCTGTGGGGTTTGGCTGTTTGGTTCCTAGAAATGCCTCTATAACCCTCAGCCCCTGGGGGTGTGTCCCGGACTGCACTCTCAGTTTGGGCTCTTGCATACGTAGGCTCCCTAAAATACGAATAAAAGCTTTTCACTTGTGTTTTTGGGGTTATTTTTACTATATTTTACCGTTGGAAGGGTGAGCTAGGGTCCCACAAGTATCATGTGAATGCTGTGGCTGGCCTGAACTCCCCAGAGCATCTTCACCTGTGGCCAAAACAAACCAAAACTGGGAAGGGAAGCACTGCTGCTGAGAAGCACGAGCACACTTGTTAGTGAAAGGTGTTTTAGTGTTTGGGGAAGTAGGTGATGGGACTTGTCTGGTGGCTCATGAGAGGAAAAAGTGACTTACGATATAAGGGATGAGAAATGTCGAAAGAGGAGCAGAAATTGTGCACTATAAATATTCACTGAGAGTCACAGTACAGCCAAAATTGTACCCCCAAGCTGCTTGGATAAATTAATCAACACCGCCAAATTTACAAAAGTCCTGTGAGCTTTTCAGGTGAGTATTGCACATTAGGGGAGACCAGACCAGTGCTGGTCACCCAACCCCTTGGCTCACAGCCTTGGGGGCCATCTGGGCACCTCACATGGTTTTACCTACCAGGACATTCAATTGTTCTTACTCCTTGGTGAAGGAGAATCACAGAATCATTTAGGATGGAAAAGCCTCTAAGACCATTTAGTTCAACCAATCCCCCCAGCACTAACCCATGTCCCCAGGTGCCACATCCACAGGGTTTTAAAATCCCTTCAGGGATGGTGACTCCATCACTGCCCTGGACAACCCATTCCAATGCTTTACAGCCTTTTCAGTGAAGAAATTTTCCCAATATCCAATCAAAACTCACCCTGGCCCAGCCTGAGGCCGTTCCCTCTCCTCCTGTCCCTGTTCCCTGGGAGCAGAGCCTGACCCCCCCCCGCTGTCCCCTCCTGTCAGGAGCTGTGCAGAGCCAGAAGGGCCCCCTGAGCCTCCTTTTCTTCAGGCTGAGCCCCTTCCCAGCTCCCTCAGCCTCTCCTGGGGCTCCAGCCCCTGCCCAGCTCCGTTCCCTTCCCTGGACACGCTCCAGCCCTTCTGGAAAAATGCCTTTTCTGTAGTGAGGGGCCCAAAACTGACCCCAGGATTCAAGGTGCAGCCCAGGTAGAAGAAGAAGAAGAGAAGAAGAGCTAGGGCAATGAAAGAAGCCAGGACATCACCTTTAAATACTGCACTGGGAGCTGCTGGTCACTGAGCTCTTGGGCAGGAAGGTTCCTCAGGCAAGTGTCAGGTCCCTGCTTGTCTTGGAAGAAGCTTCCTGCACGAAACTCCTGCCTTTGAAAGCCCAGGTGCTGTTCTGTGCAGTAACTCTCTCCTTTCCTCAGCAGCAGAGGTGTCACAGGCACACCTGGGCCCAGCAGTGAATCCCAGCACGCGTTCCGCCTTCGGGATCTCCTCGCAGAGGCTCGGCCACGGAGGCCTCAGCTGAGCATGCAAAACCCCTCGAGACTGGGCTCCCTCTGACAGGTTTGAATCATTGAGACGTGGGAGAAACAGCATCTGTTCAGTGAGATGAATCCACCTCGTGCTCCCTTCTGACTGAAAAAAGAGTGCTTGGGTCATGTTTGGAAACAGCATTGTGCCCAGAAGGTGCCACAGAGCATCCTGGCCCCTGTTCAGCCAGTGGGTCTGTCCTCCTCTGGGCTGCAGAGCAGCACTGCTAGTTCAGTTCTGCAGCAAACTGGCACTTACTAAAACCTGGTTCCACGCTGTATAATTCCTATGGCTTTTATTAATGCAGACAGTATAGGCTCCATAAAGAAGAAAAATTACCAGTGGAAGATAAAACTAAAATACTAGTTGCATTACAATCACATTCTAGTGCTGCAATAAATTGCATAAAGCCAATAAAGCAAAACTAACTGAAGATATTTGACACAAACCAAAAATGAAATGAGAGTCATTATGCAGTCTGCTACAGGGACCTGCCTTGATGTAGTTAAAGCAATAAACTACCTGGGAGTAATCTTTACTTATTTTAAATTGCATATTCCAATTGCAAAGCTGTTTCTGGCATTTCTGCCACACTTACTTTACTCTGCCCAGAAAAAGAATTACATGTCTGGATAAGTCATGTCCTATTAAATGTGCATCAAATCTGCAGCACTCATAAGTCACTTGAGTCATAATATTGTTTATTCTTACATTAGACATTATTTTCTGTCATAAATTAGCTATTCTCCAGAAGAGTGGAAACGAGATGGAGCCGAGGTTTCAATTATTTCTTACATCCATGTTGGCACACGGAATAGATTAGGTGGCTATCTCTACAGAGGAATTATCATCATCGGGCCATGGGTCAATTATAACAAATGTATTCATGCCGTTAGCCCCAGGTATCTTCAATAATAAGAGTTTGCATTCCTTTCCCTCCCTAATTATTCTCCTCCGTGGTCTGGCTGACCCACACATGTGTCAAAATAAGCAGCAGCAGTGCCTTTTTCAATATTCAAGGTTAAACCCTCCCAGCCATCATTTCCTGCCAGCCCCCTCTAATCCTCCCTGCCCACGGGATATTTGCATGCAAATACGGCACACGGTGTGTCTTTGCCATGCAAGCAGTCCTGCTGCTAATTAATTGTCTGTTGTGCTGCCTTTTTGAGCAGAGGGGGCAGCCCTCCCTCCCCCCGCTGCCTTCCAGCCGCGCCGGTGCCGCTTTGCCGGAGCTGCTGCCGCAATCTCCCTGTCCCCGAGCCCGTGCGTGGCTCGGAGCAGGACCAGGTCACATCCCCGCCCTGGACCTGCCCTGCTGTGCCTCACCGCTGGTAAAGGGCCCTGGAAACACACCCTGATGGAGCACTTTTGGTTGGGATGCAGTAAGTCTTGTTTGTATACAGCCCGCTTTTAGTTAAAATGGAGTGTTTTGTCCCAAAGGGAGCGGGCCATTATAGCGGTGAATGGTGCTTTATAAGACAGCTCATTCCCTCAGGGAAGAAGCAATCAGTTGCCCCAGCTGAAGACACATTCATACTCGAATTAAAAACCTTCAATAGCTGTTTTTCTAAATTGCCTCTCATACAGAGAGAGGTGCCAGGCTCGAAAAAAAAAAAAAAAATA
>WAAG01037128.1:22624-40179 GCA_013390105.1 Tichodroma muraria | reverse complement strand
GACCACCCTCTGAGGGAAGAACTTGCCCCACTTCTCATTGTCACCCCCTCACCACCAGGTACAGCATCCACCTGTGCTCAAATCCTACTGTAGTATCCTCAAAGTTAAGGTCTCATTTAAGCGCTTTTCTGAATAAAAACTTGTTAAGAGAAATGCCTGCAAGGCAAGGCCAGTCCTGCTCTCCCCCCTCTTTTTAGCAGTGAGAAAATGGGGTGGCTTTGCCCCAAAGCAGCTTTGCCTTGGGATGGAAAGAGAGGAGCCTGGGCACTCTCCTTCCATCCCCATATCCAGCTGGTGCCAGCACTGGCTTCTGAGGTAGACTGCGAGATGTGGACTTAAGGCTGATTCCCTGGGGCACAACATGCTGCCTCTCAGGGTTTTAATTGACTGGCAGGGTGTCTGGGAAGGATGAGAGGGAAACAGAATTTTCCTTTCCCCATAAATAATTTTATGAAATATTTTAAAAGAGATTTAAAGAAGAATCTCTTCCCTCCCTTCCCCCTTTCTCAACTGTACTGTGCATTTTAAACTGTTTGTGTAAGGGAATTAATTAGCTCAGGCAGCAGAGCCCAAAGCTCTGCAGCAGCCTGTCTTCTGCACAATGGAGATCCAACGCTTTCTCCCCTGCCTGGGAAACACATGCCCAAAATCCAAGTATATACATTTTTTCTAACCTAATTCATTTTGTAGATTGATGGAGAAAATCCATAGCAAATATTTATGACTTTGCAATAAATAACCCTCACAGAAGTTAAAGAGTTCTGGCGAGTCTCAAGGTAACTTTCAGTGAATTCCAGGGGTCAGGGCAGACTGGGATACTGAGCCCATAGTGCTCCAGCCTTTGGCTCATCTGTTTTGAATTATTGGTATTGCTCAGTGTAGCATTGCTCTCAATGGAGTAGCTGTGCTGTGATTCCATGCCGTATTTTACTTCTATGGCAGGAGAGAAGCTTCAATAACTATTAGTTGTACTCTGTTGTAGCCTGCAAAAAAAACCAGGCCCCAGTGGGGAGGGACTGGTGCTGCTGGTGTTTGCAGGCCAGTGAAGGAAGGTGTGTGTGCCCCAGTGCCTGGGACAGGACTCGGTGCTGTTTCCTGCCAGTTCAGGACGTGGACATGGCTTGCAGGGGTCTGGTGCTGCTTGAAAGGTGGTAGTGTCCCAAGGCTCCGCAGAAGGTGGCCAGCGAGGGGCGGTGGGTGCTGCTGGGGAGCCGCACACCCATGCCCCGGGAGCCATGGCAAGAGTGCAGCGAGCTCAGCTCGCCCCCACTCCATCTTCGTTAGCTCTTAATCACCACAGCAGAAGGAGAAGCCGCTGGCAGCATCACGCTGCTCTCCCGGGCATGGGCTCCTTTCAGGGCTTTCAGAAAACAGGGTCAGACGTGTCTTCTGACCTGTGACCTGTCGCTTCCCTCCTCGCCATAATTATCTAATACAGCGCTCTCCCTGCCAAGTACAATGAAACAATTTGTCACTTCAATTGTCTGTCAGTCAACACTGGGGCCTTTTCAACAGGCCAACACATGTTTTTTGAGAGCTTGTCAGCAAGGGCTGTCTGGCCAGGCACATAACCATGGAAAATGGAACCTTTGTTAATTCTGGTTCTTAGAAAAGTAAATCCATTCACTTGTTTTTTTCAGGCCTTCAGTTTGGAATTTGCACAAGAAGCTGAATTGCCCCTGATCCCTAAATGATTGGTCAGAGGATTTGCATGAGGAAGCAGAAATTAATTATTCTTTTCTTTTCTTTTTATTTTCTGTAATTGTGTGTTTAGAAATGAGATTACATTCTACAGCAGCACGAGGGGCTGAGGGGGGAATTGCTTTGCATTTGTTTAGCTCCTTAGAGTTAAGATCACCTAATCGTTTCAAGCATTTCCTAAGAGTCCCTCTCTCTTTTTCTGCTTTAATGACCAAACAAAGATTGTGCTACTTCCCGGGGAACTTTTCTGGCAGCTGAGCTCAGCAGTGGGAGCCAGGGGCTTATCCCTCTGCCGAAATAGTCTTAGAATCACACAATCGCTAAGGTTGGAAAAGACCTCTAGGATCACTGAGTCCAACCATTAACTAACTCAGTGCTGCCAAGGTCTTCGTGTTGCTTTTGGCTTGCAGGGCACAAAGTACATTGCAGAGCCCACAGGCTTGTGAGTCTCGGTGGCTTCTCGTGTTGGAGGAGGTGTGTCAGGATGGCAGGCAGCCCAGGAGGAAGTTACTAGTTGCCCGATTCACATGTCTGGTCAGCACAAGCTGGGATGCCTGGGCAGCCCTGGGCAGGGTGCTGGGAACACCCCAGTGGGGTCACTCGAGCTGTCAGGACACGACACGGACCTGTCAGTTGCAAGCCCTGCAGTCATGCTCCTGTTCAGATAATAAAACTGATAACCTTGTCGATAGCACAAACTGGTAGAGAAATAAACAAACAAACCACTTCATTTTTTAGGACTATTTAGAGCTTCCTTCTGGTTTTGTTTTTTTTTTTTTTTCTTTTGAAAGCAGCACCCTTTGAAATTCTCACTTTCTCTGTTGATACACATATGAAATCTTATTCCTAAATATTTAGTACAAGATTGATATCTCCATTTTCAAGTATTCATCATTTTCTTTGTCATCTGGAAGCTTGTGTTTTGGAATATTTTATTTGAGAGCATTACAGAAATGCTGGATGGCCCCTACTCAATTTCAAATGCCCTGAATGAAAATTTCTCCAGATCTGGCTTTCCAGAATACCCCTGTGCCAACCTAATTCAAACCATACAGGGACCTCTTGGAATCTTTCAAGCCCATAAAATGACACAAATTTGCTTTGCAAGTATATCTCCCAATCTAAGCCATGCCTGTAAATTTGGTTTGTCCTCTTGCATCTATACTGCATTAGGTGGCCTGAAAGACTCTTTGCTACCAAGTGTGTCTGTCTCCTCTAGGAGCCACAAGTGTCGGTGCTTGGTCAGGCTGGAAAACACTGTGCCCACGAACAGCGAGGAGTCAGTGGCGGTTCAACACCTCGGATTAGCCCGTCAGTCTCAGCGGGGACAGAACGGGACCGTGCAGCCCCATGGCACCTTCAGCACAAGCACCTCAACCACCCCTCCTGGAGGACGAGGGTCCCAAAGCATGAGCTCCCAAAGACACAGCCCTTGAGAGCACCCTGTTTTTGTGTGCCTGAGCCGCTCCAGGTCAGCTGAGGGTGTGCAGCCTGGAGACAGAGCCTAGTTCTCTCCTGAACACAATGATTTACTACCTTGCTTTATGATTTCAGGGACACTCGCTGTGTAACTTTAACAGGCTTACGCTAATTCACCAGTTTGAATCAGAATAAGCCTGTTGAAATTATGAACAACTTAGGCATGGAATCATAAAATACTGTAACACAATTCATGGATCTTTCAGAAATGGACAGATTGAAGCATCACCATTTCCATGCTTGGCCTTCCTGTTCACATGGCTAACCTGGGATTGTAGTGTTTGCCACCCCTTCTATTCCAAAAGCACAATAGTAATGAACATCTATTAAATTCTATTTATCGCCTTTCTTGATTCAGGTCTTCAGTTAAGACAGGGAAAAATGTATTCTCACTAAACCCCTCTGGAACCTGGCTGGAAGGTGCTGAAGTTGCCGTACAGGGGAAGAGAGATCTGTTTTTACACTTGCTGAGAGATAAGCAAAGCAACTGAGTCCATTGAAGAGTTGCCTCAAGCATTTAAACTGTGCTTTTAGTATATGTTTCAAATCCATTTATATCTGCAGAAGCCAAACCTTTGGCCCCCAACAGAAAGCAAAAGAACATTTTGGTGCAGAGATGGAACATATTTCTTATTAACTGTTCCTGTGTTAAGTGCTTTCAGAAGTGAACCAATATGGGACTGTGAAATTAGCACATTTACCTAATTACACAAATTCCAGAGACATCTCCCATGTAGTAATGATAATATTCCACCTCAAAGGCTTCAAATTTTGCTACAAAGGCCAGCAGCATCTCAGACACCCCGAAAATATATTTTTATGTTTTTTATAAACTCTATTAAAATTCTAATTGGATAAAACCTTGCATTCAAAAGCTGATTCTTTGAAAATATTTTAAACGCACATAAAATATCTGAGAAAATGTTAACGTGATCTTAATGGTTTGCACACTGGAACCAACTAAAAGTTAAGAAGATACCATCCATCTGATACAGCATTTTAAGCAGAATGTTTCTGAGTGTAGCCTGGCAACACCCCCTCCCTCATAAGCCTCCCCAGGGCCCAGGGATGCCTCGCTGGCTCCACTGCAGCCTCAGACCCCAGGTTCTTAGGAAGCACATCCGGCCCTACATCATTACTTGGACCCTGACCCAGCAAAGACTGAGCATGAGCCAAGCCGGGAGTTCTATCTGTCCGTGAGTTCATTCCCCCTCGGGATGCCTGGGAAGTGTGTTTGTCATCTCCTGAGTGGAAGCTCTGGCTGATTGAGGAGGAGCAGCTGCAGCAGCAAATAATGAAACTGAAATCCCAAACGCTTTCATCCCATTGCTTTTTATTGACCAAGTTAAGGGTTTTTATCAACCGTTTAAATAAACAGGCCTCAGACTTGCACCCAGCAGAGACTGCCCGGCCAGCAGCAGGACAGCAGCAGTGGGACACAGGGACAGCAGCGGGACACAGCAACAGCAGCGGGGCACAGGAACAGCAGTGGGGCACAGCAACAGCAGCGGGGCACAGCAACAGCAGTGGGACACAGGAACAGCAGCGGGGCACAGCAACAGCAGTGGGACACAGGGACAGCAGCGGGGCGCAGGGACAGCACGGGGCACAGGGACAGCAGGGGGGCCGTGCCTCTCGCACAAGCACTGCGGCCCCAGCACAGAGTCCCAGTGTGACTGTCCCCGAGCTCTCTGCCTCCTGCCCGTGCTGCGCCACGGCAGCTTCCCGGTTTTCCTGAACCGAAGCGATCCGTGTGCCCTGGCTGCCGCTTGGCACTTTGAGGTCTCGGGCAAAGGTCACCGGACCGCCAACGGATCCGGTGTGCACCACCACAGCCAGCCGGGATAAAGTGCGGGAGCAAAGCCATGACCCATGACAGGATACCGGGCTGGGAGCGGCGGCCCCGGGACAGCCCGGGCGCCGGTGCCCGCGGGCCAGGCGGTACCAAGCACGGCCGGGGGGTGGTGTCACGTGGGCTGCGCGCCTGAGGCGAGAAGGGAGAGCGTGCACCCGACCAGACACGGGTGCTCCGGCGCATGCGCGCTCCTGCCGCTCGGCGGCCCAGAGCCACGCCTGCGCACTGCCGCGCCTCGTGGCGCCTGGCGGCACTTCCGCCCTCAGCCGGCGCCCGGCGTCGTCTCGGCTGTTTTGCGACAGCCGTAAGTGCGCGGGGCGCCCGGCGGAGCGGAGGGACCGGACCGGACCGGACGGGGTGGGGGCGGCGGCGGCGGCGGTGGCGGTGGTGGCGGTGGCGGCGGCGCCGGCGCGATGAGGCCGCAGCAGGCGCCTGTGTCGGGCAAGGTGTTCATCCAGCGCGACTACAGCGGTGGGACGCGCTGCCAGTTCCAGAGCAAGTTCCCGGCCGAGCTGGAGAACAGGGTGAGGCGGCGCGGGCTGGGGCCGACCCGCGTTGAGCGCGGCGCACGGAGCCTGCACTGGGCAGGGCCGGGCCCGGGCCTTACGAGCCTGCGCCCGGGTGCGTTCGCAGGTGCCCTGCCCCGGTCGGAGCCCGTTCCGCGGGTTCCCCGAGGGCGGGGCAGCATCCTCTGTACGGATCCCTAACCGAGGCCGTGCAGGTGCGGGAGCGGACTCGGTTTCTCCCCCGTGTCCCCGCTCCGTACTGTGGTCGGTCCTGGGGAAGGCTGCTGGTTTGCAGCAGTGGAGCAGAATGTACTCATAGTGTCTGTGAGAAGAGAGCCGGCTCTGTGCTCTCAGGTGTCAACATTGTCCTCTCCCTTGAAATCCTGCCTGTCCTGCCGAACCCGCTTAGGGGCCTCACAAATGCAGTTTAAAGTACTTTCGTTTTGGTCAGTGCTATCAGATGTGCTGTCTTAAGCTGACAGTCAAATAAACACACCTTCCTTCCCCATTTTCTTTCTCTCACTCGGCTTTTTTATGTTCCTCATTCCTTTGTTGTGTTTTGTTGAGGCTGTGTTTGGTCAGCACTGCAGCAGCACCGGGTGCTGTGAGTGTAGAGTGTCCATCCCCCCTCGGTTCATTTTAACCCAGCACATCCCCGTGTGTGTACCCTGCTTTGTTCACAGTTGAATTGCACATTTGCTTAGGTGTATTGCTCCAAATGGTTTTGGGTCCGTGTTATGTTTGAATTCAGACCCAGCTTGAGCACAGGACAGGTGTCTAACAAAAAGCTGCAGGTCTGTAAATGTGTGTGTTTCAGGCAGGGGCTCTGAGCACAGTGCGGGTGATCCATGAGTGGAGGTGGATGTACAGGGGTACAGGTGAGTTCTGGAGTGTGCAGCTAACAGCCCCACTTGCTTTTCTTGCAGATTGACAGGCAGCAGTTTGAGGAGACAGTCCGGACACTGAACAACCTCTATGCAGAAGCTGAAAAACTTGGGGGTCAATCTTACCTTGAGGGTTGTCTCGCCTGCCTGACTGCCTACACCATCTTCCTGTGCATGGAGACACACTATGAAAAGGTATGTGCTTGTTTCCCCTTCAGCCTGCAGGCAAGTACTTGGTTCTTGTTGGGTTTCCAAGACTTGCAGTGTTTTGGTACAGATTCTGTACAGATGTACCTCAGACATGCTGGTGCTGGTCAGTTTGGGTCCCATGGGGGTCACCCTGAGTCCTGTGGCAAGTGGAGCCATGAGAGCAGTTGTGTGTTAGTTCTCATCGTGCCATCTCTGTGATGTCTTTGGAAAGGAAGTAGTTGTGACTCCTGTGCTGTTTCTTTACCAGGTTCTAAAGAAAATTGCTAAGTTCATTCAGGAACAGAATGAGAAGATCTACGCTCCTCAGGGCCTTCTGCTGACAGACCCCATTGAAAGAGGATTAAGAGTTGTATCCTTCTGTGGCTTCTGACATTGTCTCCTGCCTTGTGCTCCTTGTTTGTCTCAGTGAGGCACCTCTCCTCTTGCTTGATCTGTGATATGGAATCAGTGATTAGTCTTGTTGCTCTCTGTTGGGTCCTGGTCTCCAGTCAGGTTTTAGTATGTTAAGATTTGTACATGGAAAGCCCATGAAAATGTGGAACCTGACCTTTGACTGCCTGGAAAGAGCACTCGAGAGCCTTCCTCTATTCCAGTGACCTCCAGAAATGCTGTTTTTGTGATTGGGGAAAGAAGTGACCACGTTGGTAGGACAGAAATTGGTGTTGTGAGAACAAGAGCTGGCTGTTAGTTAATTTGCAACCCTCAGCTCAGGTTCTGGTGAAGATTTCGACATACAACATCTCTGCAAGCCCAGCACTTGCTCTTTCTTACAGTGTGGCTTATTTCAACCATTTTTCTTCAGCTGTTGAGCCACACTGCAGACATTTTAGGTGGTTATTGCCTGAAGTTGTAAAGACCTTTCACAGCAAATGGGGGAGTATAATGAGTAATGCATCTTTCTTTGAAAATTTTGAAACCACAGTAACTTGGAACCCAATGCCAATTGAATGTATGATAAGGCTAATTCCTTGCACTTGGGTTTTCTGTGTCCTTGTCCAAATAGCTCAGAACTGTCACCTACATGACTCATTTTTTCTCAGTGTGTTTTCCATTGTGCATGCACCTTCTGGAAAAAAAAACAAAACCAACAATATTTAACTTGAGTAAAAGCATTTTCAGTTTGGTAAGTGACTTATTAGCAGTATTAACATTTTTCCTTGGTGCACAGCCTTCCTCAAAATTTAGCAGAAGAGGGGCAAGGCTCAAACCCTCTGTACACAGCACTGAGTTCCTGTGCAGGCCCTGGGCTTGGAGCCAGTACTCTTACCTGATGAGGCATCTCACAAATGGACTGTTCTCTTTGCCTTGGAGCTCTGGGACCTGCTCTAAAGCAGCTAAGATATCAAAAGTTCCATCATCTTAATGTTTTTCTTCCTTTTTCTGGGTATGTTTTCTTAGTCTCTGTATAGTGTATTTCCCTAACGGCTTTTCTGTGCAGATTGAAATTACCATTTATGAAGACAGAGGTTTGACCAGTGGAAGATAGAACTGTGGAGTCTCAGGTACATGTTACCTTTTTCTCAGATCAATCTCAAAATCTTCCTGTGCTCATAGGATTGGCTGCTGTCATGCTGGGAATTTATCCCACCCCTGTATGTAATCTATGTAATCAAAAACTGTTCACATAAACTCTGTGTGGACCAGCTCTTTTTGGAAGTAAAAATATCAGTACTGGGCATGATGTTGCTGAACATTACCTTGGAGAAATTTGGGTCTTGATTGTGTAAATAGGCTAACTTGTGCTGTATTATGTCCAAAGTTCTTCTCAGGTTGGTAGAAAATGGGCTGTGTCCCTGGGTGTATTCTGGCATGCAGAGCCTATTCATCGCAGTGTTTCACTTGGCTGCTGTTCTAGTTATCATGCTGGTGTCTTTACTTGTGATGCTTTCGGTAAGAGGGGCCAGCAGCCTTGAAAAGCTCTGCTGAGAGGCTCTCAGTTCTCTTGATGCTGTGGGCAAAGTCACAAAGTGAGGGGTGCTCACAAGTACTTGGGCTGGTGCTGATTGTATCCAATATAGACCACCAAAGTTATTATCCGTGACTTTGCTTTTGGAAAGCTCACGCTGGGATTGGCTCCCTGGTGTTAGGTGCTCTGCAGGGCCTGGGATGGGAGAGTTAAGTCTGGATTGTTGGCAGTGTATACAGAAAAGAGTGGGGAATATTTATGCCTGTTATGCAAAAAGAAACAAATGGTTAAGGTCTTCATTTTTTTTTGGACAAATGAAATCAAGAGTTCTGGGTTCTGCTCATGCTGCTTACCATAACACAGGATAACTTGCTCCTCCTGCTACACTCTTCCTGCAGCTGTAGAAAGGTTTGTGTAGGGGACCTTTTGGTTTGATTTAGGAAGAGTTTCTAACCATGTGAAACTTCTTTCCTAGATGATAGCTCACCAGTGGACGTGCTGTACCAAGGTTCCCCTACCTCCTACTTTAGAGCATCATTCCTTTCTCTGCTGCCAGATCCACAGTGCCATCTACTACAAGGACTAACTTCCTCAAACTGCTCCCCAGGGGGTGACCTAGCTGGTCAGCATCCACTTTGCAGTAGATTTGGAAGCAACAGGATCACTTTCTAGTTTTTGTTTGGTTTGGGTGTTTTTTTTCCTCAAGAAAAGGCAGAAGTGGTAAAGCTGTGTTCTCTCCTGAAAGAAATGGGGCCCTCAGCCCAACAGACAGAGGTTTAGTTTTAAGTGCAGTGCTTGTTCCTCCCTGATTCTTAAACCCTTCTGTGTGTCAGTTGGAGAGCTCCAGCTCAGAGTTGGGAATTTCCCTCCAGTTCAGTGTTAGAGTGCAGAGATACACAGTGCCTCTTCCCAGTGAGGAGTGACTCAAGGCAACCTCTTTTGTGCTGGTCCTTGTGGGAAACCAAAAGGCAAAGTGTTCCTTGTGTTCATTCTTGGTTATCCCTCAAGGGGGGTTGTAGCCAGACTCTAATCCTGGTGGTTTTTCTGCCCCTGTGTCTGTGCTGCTGTTGGCCCCGTAAGTGCTGACTAAGGGGGCCTGGTCAGTCATGAAACAGCGAGCGCAGTAAAGTGGATGCTGAGCCAATAAAAATAATGATTCCCACCCTTCTCTGACTAATATGTGAAGTGTAAAACTGTTTCTTTATGGATTTCTTATATATAATTTATAGGAAAACATGGATTTGACAGACTGTAAGATACTGTGTAAGATGGATTTCTTAATTCTGTCTGTTGGCACATGCTGAGGGGTTGAGCTGTGCATTCCTTCATGTCCCCGGGCATTGCTCAGCAGTACCTGCACGAGTGAAGTTCCCCACAATCCAAGCTGGCTGAATCAATCCCTTCTCGTACATCCTTTTCCCATATCAGAGCCCAGGTGTCCTGGTGGAGGGGCCAAATGTCGATGTCCAGTTGTGGAAGGAACTGAGGAGTTCAGAAGAGATGCTCAGCAGAGGTGGAGGGGCTGCATTGATTGGTGGTGGTGCTGCAGGTGCTAATACTGGATATGGAACTCCAGGCTCATTCCTCAGCCACTGGGGGTTTGAGATTTGATTAATATATTCATTGTATAAAATTTGTTTTTTCTAAACTGTAACAGTGTTTGCCTTTCATAGCTGTTGCAATATTGGCAGAAGTACTGATGGATCAGTAAACCTTTTCTTAAACCGTGTCCTGATCTGTTCTGGCAGCGCCGTGTTGTGGGACAAACTCCGTAGCGCCGGGAGCGGCAGCGCTGCAGGGCGGGGCCGGTGGCCACACGGGACTGTGCCCNGCACTTCCTGATTTGCCCAGGAGTTGCAGCTGATCCCTGATTGGTCGAAACGGGTGCAGCTTTATCCACTTCCCGGATTGCTGCAGTTCCTGTCCGCCTCCTGATTGGCCAGCTTCAACCCGCGTCCTGATTGGCTAAAAAAGCTGCAGGAGGAGCCGCACCGTGATTGGCCGAAAAGGCATCCTTTCAATCCGATTGGCGGAGGAGGCGTGGCCCTACTGCGGTTCCTGAGGGGCCGAACAGCGCTGCGCGATTCCTCATCCATGTTCTGGGGCCGCCGCCCGTGTTCTCCATCCATGTTCTCGAGCCGCCGCCCATATTCCTCTCCATCCATGTTCCGGGGCCGCTGCGCCTGCGCGGCCGCGCGGGCCGGGTAGCGGGAGCGATGGCGGCCGCGGCCTGCGGCCGCTCGGACAGCGAGGAGCTGCTGCTCACCCCGGCCCAGCTCATCCACAGCCTGGAGCAGGTGCCGTGGGCTAGAGCGACAGGCTGGCCCGGGCTGGAGGAAGCGAGGGTTGCTGGGCGGACTGGAGCAGATGCCGAGCGGCGGGGCCGTGGCCGCGTTTTTTCCCTCTCGCTGTGGGGGCTGTGTAGCTGAGGTTTTCCTCGGTTTCACTGACAGCATGTCTTCTTCCAGGCCTGGCTGAATGAGAAATTTGCCCCGGAACTGCTGGAGAGTAAACCTGAAGTCATCGAGTGTGTTGTGGAGCAGCTGGACCATATGGTAGGTTCTCCTGGCCCGGGTTCAGGCAGGCCCTGGTTGCCTGCTCCGGCAGACACATGCCTGAGGCCCTTTGGGAGTGCCGGGGTTCTCTGCTTCCCTGTCTTTGAGGCAAAGCTGCTCCGAGTTTCTTCTTTGAGCTTGCCTTGGAGAGGGGCTGAAGCAGAAGGAAGCAGTGTGCTTTGGGTCGTCAAAAGCAGCCGTAGTCTGGTTTTCTGGGTTCTATATACAAAACTTGTCTTCCTCTCTGTTTCTTGTTATTTGACATTTCAACCGTTTAATTTCTCGTTGCTTTTTCTTGCAGGAAGCAAACCTGAAACGAGCAAAGAGGGGAGACCTGAAGGTCAGTGTTCACCACATGGAGATCGAAAGGATCCGTTACGTGCTCAGCAGCTACTTGCGGTGTCGACTGGTGAAGGTAATGCTTGCTGTGCAGACCAGAAGGTGAAAAAGGGTAATTTCAGGAGGGATTTTTATCTACACTGAGCTTCCTGTCTCAGCACAGCATTTAATTAAAGCACGTTCTTTCTCTGTTCTCTGAAATGTAACTCAAAGAAATTAATTTCTTGGACACACTTTCGTATTGTAATGGAGGAAGATTCCAGCAGTGTTGATCACAACATTGTGAGTGCTGTTTGCTTCATCTAAGTCTAGGGTGGCACAGCTGAATGCTATCCTATTCTGCCCGAGTCCTGCTGTGTGCATGTGTGGTTGTATGGCTTGGTGATCTCATGTGGTGTCACAGTTAGCTCAGGAGCAGGGATTTGGATGGGCCTGTGGCTGCTCCTGCAGCTTGTAGGTAATCCAGTGGAGAGTGGGGATTTAAACAATGAACCTGCGGGAGAGATCTGTATCATTCTTTTGGATTATGTTCCAATATTAGATAGAGAAGTTTTTTCCCCACATCCTGGAGAAGGAGAAGTCTCGAGCTGAAGGGGAGCCCTCCATTTTATCACCAGAGGAGTTTGCTTTTGCTAAAGAGTGAGTAGGTTTTCAATGTATCTTCCTCCCCTTTCATATGTTATAGAAACTTACCTGTGTGTTTCGCTGAAGTTCCTGAGACTTTGAGCCTTAGATGGGTTTGAAGTAAGAATCAGTGTGTCTTACCAGGAGGTTTCCTTATGGGCAAGAAAGGAAATGAAACAAAATAACTCTGGTGACTTTGAGTCAATTACCAGAGTAGGTGGAGGGCCTGGCTTTGGCTGTGCCCCTGGGAGGAGGACCTGTCACTTACTCTTGTTTTGAGTCAATACTCTCCCTTGCAGATTTGTATTTGATTAACCAAGTCAGTGCTTCAATGGTTTGTTTCAGGTATATGGCAAACACAGAGGCTTACCTGAAAAACGTGGCCCTAAAACACATGCCACCTAACCTGCAGAAAGTGTCTCTCCTAAAGTCAGGTAAGTGCATCCAGACTCCAGGGTAATCTGAAAGTTGTAGAGGCAGGATAAGTGTGGGGAAAGCTCCAGGGAGCCCCAGATGTAAAAGGCTAGTCCTGCACTTGCTGCTCAGTTGAAGCAAAGGTGTTGTGATGATAATGTTGTACCATGGTTCCATGCTGCTGCCGGGGGATCACGCTGGCCCCTGCTGTCACATCCTGTCCTACACTGAGCACGTGCACCTGGTCAGAAGTGTCTGGTGTTCCCTTTGCTGGCTACTAGCTCGCTACCTGTCAGACCCCTTGGTGTTCTGCAGAGGTTAAGTGAGGGCTGAGTTTGCTCTCAATCTGTTGTCTGCAGTTCCAAAGCCAAACCTGGACTCCTTTGTGTTTCTGAGGGTGCTGGAGGGGCAGGAGAACATCCTGGTGGAGCCAGAGACAGATGAGCAGAGGTAGGTGGGCATTTCTGCATGTGGCACAGGTGTCAGCCGGTGTCACTGGTGAGCGTGGGCTGCAGCTCAGGTCCTGCCTGTCTCTGCAGGGAATACGCCATCACCCTGGAGGAGGGCTCGCAGCACCTGATCCGCTACAGGACCGTGGCCCCTCTGGTGGCCTCGGGAGCTGTGCAGCTCATCTGAAAGGAGAGGTAAGTGTGTGGTGGGAGGAGAAGCTACCACACCATCTCCCCTGCCCACCCCGCCACAGTGGGGCTAGCAGGAGCTTTCCATGGGGCTGCCTGCGCCAGGTCTCCCCTGGGGCTGTGTCCCCTCCCAGGGCCAGGTCCCCACTGACATAGCAGGCAAAGCACAGTGGCACTGGAACCGAGTACCACAGAGTTGTACCGCAGAGGAGTTCATTAGCCCCACAGCTCATCAAGCTCCTGATTGCTTGGGACATGCCCAGCATACAACCATACAATCCTTACTCTGGCATTCCTGGGTGAGGGCTGTGTCACAGGGCAGTGTCTGGAAAGCTTCAGTGTGTATCTGCTGGGATCTCCCGTTTAAGAGCAGTAGCAGGTAGCATCACTAAAATGGAACAGCTCATGTGCTCATCAAGTGGTCATGGGCTCAGGAGAAAGTTGTTTCTGCTGTGTGTCATCTGCATACCCTCCCTGCAGAGGGGGAGGGGTTCTGGTACAGGTTCAGGTTGCATTTGTGAGAGTAGACTCACTTGTCAGACTCCCTTCTGCAGAAGCCACTGCTAAGTCTAGTAGACACAGTTCGTTTTTGCTAGTCACGCAAAGCAAAAGCTCCTCTGGCCCTGCTGCCCAAAGCCAGGGTGTTCTGTGGTACCTCAGTTTAGAACCTCTCAAGTGCATGGGAGGACAGGGGCTTGTGTTCATCAGGGCAGGGTCTCTCTTCTGTGCATGGTCTGCATGAGGGGTGTCTGGGGAACATCTTCCTCTACAAGGCTGAGGGTGACACAGGGCATCTTGTAGTGTGAGTGGCTTTGCATGTGTGGTTTATAGTCTTCCTAATTAATCCATTTAGGTAAAGAAGATTCTTTTCAAGTATAGACATTAAGAGGAGTCTGGGTTTAATCCTTAGGAATCAGTAGCATGTTCCTCTGGACAGCTCCCCAGGAAGGGCTTGTGAATTGTGCCCTGCCCGTATTTACAGCCAGACAACTTCACAGAGGTGACTGAAGCTTGCAGACAAAATCCTTGTTAATCTGCTGCTGTGGGAGCGTGCTCCACAGGATCTTCCTGAGGAGTGTGTAGGTGGCACGTCTGCAGGCTTTCTCCTTGGCCCTATTCAGTATGACTGAATGCTTGTCCAGACAGCTTGTACTTGCCACACAGCTGTGTGTCACATAGCTGCAGCAGTGTGAGCAGGAGGGGCATCCGTCCTCTTCTAGGGGCTGAACTTTAACTGACCTGATGGTTTCCAGAGTAACTTTGGTGCAGCTCATCTCTGGAGCTTGCAGCTGGCACACGGCTGTGTCTTCACAGGCCAGGCAGGAGAGTGGAGATGGCTAATAGGCTGAGATCAGTCAGGCTCCAAGCGAGAGTCAGTTGTGGCACACCTGGAAATGCTACCTGCTTTTGTGTCCTTCCATGACTAAATACCAGGACATCTATGGAACTGCTCACACTGCACCTCTATGCTGGGGGAAGAAGTGCCCACTCTATTGAGAAAATGGTGGTTTTGGCTTGTACTTCTAGACAAAGAAGACACAGCAGTGCATCCACCTTAATCTGTGAGAGAATAGGTAGAGTTAGGAGCAGCTTTTCCAGTGTCCATGGATTCTGCAGTTAAACTGGAGTCAGATACATTCCTTGTTCTCTTCTCTCCCCTGGGTGGAAATAGCTTGGGTTTACTTAGTGATTAGCTCTGAACACAAAGTAGGTGGATGGTGGAAGAGGTCACAGGGAGGGCACTGGTGATGAGCTGCAATTTCCCTGCCTGAGCTGGAACTTCTCTTCTGGGGGCCAGAGAAAGGTGGGACAACTGGTTTCATTGCTAGGAAGACTTGTGTTTATGCTGGCTACCCCAGGTCGCTGAAGTGGGGGGGTTTGCACTGTCGGCCCAAGACAGTGTGTTGAAAGGATGTTTTTGCATCATGTTTTTGCCATCTGGGCTCTGGGTTCAAGCTCACTTTGGCCATCTTGTGAGAGGTGTCTTGCGTTGTGCTGTAGACATGTAGACATTGTGGTGATGGAGAGCCATGTAGAAATATTGATAGGTCAGTCATCCGTGTCATGAGCTGATGAAAATCTGTGCTGTCAGCAGGAACAATCAGGGGTGCTTAACATAAATGGCTAGACAGCTCTGGGGGGATTAGCAAGGAGTGCAAGGTAGGGGTGATCTGATTTAGGTGACAGTCTTTACTGTCAAGGAGTCACATGTGAGCTGAACACTGATGGTGATTTTGAGTACAGATGTCAGGGACACCACAGTGTGTCTTGTGTGCTTGGGGGTGAGCAGTTTTCCTTCTCAGTGCACACATCTAGGGTGAGAAGCTTCTGAGTTGGTAGAGGATGAGCTGAGGGTCTGGGGTTTTCTCTGCTTAGACACCCTGGAAATCGCTGTCTTTGGAGAAGCACCTGAAAAGGGGTGTGTAGAACCAGTTCAAAACTCCCCCATTAAAGGATCGGTAAGAGGAACATATTCCCCTTTCTCCCGGAGTCACCTCCCGGTGTTGGTAGTTGCACCGATACTGCTCCTCCAAAATCCTGGCACCAGGACCTATTTCTGTGCTGTTCACCCTGTTGGCCTCTGCCTGGCGCAGCAGAGGGCCGCGCTGTGCCCTGTCCCCGGGCCGGGCCCGGTACCGGCGGCTCTCCGGGATGCGGTGTCGCTGCCGCCGGGCCCGGTACGAGCGCTGCCCGCGGGGGGCGGGGCGGGCCCGTTCCCCATTGGCCGCCCGGCAGCGGCGCCGGCGTTGATTGGCTGGCGAGGGGTGTCCGGGTCGCGCGCGCTCCCACGGCTCCATTGAGAGGAGCCGGCGCGGCGGGAGCGGAGCGGGTGGGACGCGATGAGCTGCGGGGAGGGGGCGATGAGCTGCGGCGAGTGAGCGGGGAGGGGGCGATGAGCTGCGGTGAGTGAGCGGGGAGGGGGCGATGAGCTGCGGCGAGTGAGCGGGACCGGGCGCGGGTGGGGCCGGGGCCGCGTCGCCTGACCCCTTCTCCTCTAGGCTTTTCCAAGTGTGCGGCGGGCGGGCTGTCGCTCCCCTAGCCATGCCCGTGGACCTGGCCGTGCAGCTCTGCCTGAGCCACTCGCCCCCCATCCGCAAGCTGTTGAACTCCTACGAGGAGCTGCGGGGCAGCCGAGGCCACAAACCCCTTCGATCCTGTCTCAACCAGAAGCTGAGCACAGAACCTGAGCCAGAGCGTCGAGACAATACCAAGAGCTCCAAGGGTCAGAAGAAGAAGCAGGTGGTGTTTGCTGATATGAAGGGTCTCTCACTGACAGCTGTCCGCTTCTTCTCAAAGATTGAGGAGGACTTCTGTGATTTGCAGCATGCCCTGTCAGACTTTGCCTGTTTCCAACCTAGGCTGTGGGACTTACGCCCAGAAGTGTGCAGGTATGTGCTGGACTTCCCACAGCCATCTGCAAATTACGTGGCTTTCCGCAACAGCCTGCACAGCAACTTTGTCTGCCTGGAGAGCTGTCTGATCCAGGACCGTACTCTGTCAGGGACAGTGAAGGTTAAAAACATTGAGTACGAGAAGAAAGTGATGGTCCGCATCACCTTTGATGGCTGGAAGAGCTTCCGGGATGTCTCTTGCCAGTACATGCACAGCACATATGGCTCGGCTGACGCAGACATCTTCTCTTTTGAGCTTGCTTTGCCCAAGCCATCCATTTCCCATAGGGGCACAGAGTTCTGCATCTCCTTCCAGTGTGGCCAAAAGACCCACTGGGACAACAACCATGGGAAGAACTACACGATCTCCCATGTGGGCATGATCCGCCCTGCCTCCTGTGCTGTGAAGAGTGCCAGCAGGGCCTGGGAGCATCTTGGCACCTCTGGGGCTGCTGCTCTAGTCCTTTCTCACCTGCAGACCTTGCGACAGTCAGAGACCCAAGCTCCTTATTGGTAGGAAAGCAGTGGGGGAAGAGATGTAGGTCCCCTCCCTGTCCGACTGGTACAAGGGTCTTGGGGAGGGGTCAGCTGCCGAAGATGCTGCTCACGGTTTTGTTAGCTCCTTCATGACCTGCTCTATGAGCAGCTAGCTGCCAGTCTCTGCAGAAGCTTCTTCACTTCTTACTGCTGCTACAGAGGCTGGAAGCTTCTGCTTGAAGTAACTCCTGCCTGGAGGTTCTCAGGGCAGCACGGGAGTAGGGGAGCAACAAGGACAGGGCTGTGGGCTGGGACCCGCGGCCCTGCCTGAGCCACCCCGGGGGCCGCGGGGACCGGTGCTGCTCAAGTGCCTTGTGTGGAGAGAGCTGCTTGGGGAGTGGACACGGTCCTGGCGCTGCCAGGGTCTGCCGCTGCAGGCGCGCTCCAGACCGCGGTCCCGAGAAGGGCTCACCGCAGGGTTACTGGGCCGGGAGCAGCGGGGTGTCTCCGGTCGTTGGTGCTGTAAGGGGGAGTTAATAAAGTGACGGCGCTTGGCGATTCCTGTCTCCTCGTCC
>WAAG01037128.1:0-22053 GCA_013390105.1 Tichodroma muraria | reverse complement strand
GTCTGACCAGTTTGCCAGCACGGGTCCTGGTTCTGACGGGTGACAGCTGTGGCACAATGGGTAGCTGCACGTGTGGCTGCCGAGCTGCCTCTCCCAGCACATGATCTGTGTATTTCCCTTTGAAGTAGTAACACTATTCTTGACTTTACTGGTACAGCAGTGTTTAACCAGCAGCTGGAACATAGTGTACGGGGTAGAGGGGGGGGTGGTGGTGGGGGGCAAGAGGATCTTTACAGACTCTCCTTTGTCCTGTGTGCTTGTCAAGTACCTGTTAAATCCCATCCTCAGATTGAGACTGCATAGCCTGGTGAAGGTGGTGTCCAGAGGGGAGTCTCCCCCCGAACAGGCTCATTTTTTATCACAAGCCACTGTTGGCCCTGTGGGTGTGTGACCTTTTGGTCCCTGTGCCCCAGCAAGTTCCTCTTTGACTAATCACCAGCAGTAATTCTCCCCTTAGGCTAACTTCCTGTCCTGAACTGTTTGTAAATCTGCCCTTTGTCACTGGGGATGAGATGTACAGGAGCAGAGGAAGTGATGCCTTCCCAGGAATCTGGGTACCTGGCTTCCTCAGTTCTCTCAGATGCCCCTGAAATGAGAGACATGATAAGATCTTTGTCATGAGGAAGGTTTTTCTGTCACTCCTTTCCTGTACTTGAGACCTGATTGCAGCATCCTGTGCCGTAGGTGTGGTTCTGGATGAGTCTGCTCCATCTGAGGTGTGCATGGTATGAAAATACAGGATGAATGGCAGCAGGAGGTGATTCCCAAGTCTGTGACAGTGACAGGCAGTATCAGTCTCAGTCTTGCTGTCTCGGGAGCTGCTCTGAATGGTGTGACCTCAGCCCAAATACTGCCTTCCAGGTTTCAGAGCCCACTGTCTCTGGCCTCCTGCCACACTCTCTGCGTTGACATCTCTCCAATCTGCTGACTTCAGTTGCTCTCCTCTGCTGCTGCTGGTGGCATGTGAGTGCCACATCTGCCAAGAAGCCAACTTGCTGTTTGAAAGCTTTCCAGGAGCACGAGCTTCATTTGTGTCTGTAATGACCCTTCAGCATGAGTGGATGCCAGAGGCCTCCAGAATTAAACTTGTTCCAGGCGTCATGCAAGGACCCGTGCTGGTGCGCATGGCCTCGTGGGGAGAACCATAATAGCTCCACTTACGGTAGGCTCCTGCGAGTGCCAACTCCCTCGATCTCCTCCAATGCAGGCTCAGGGATGGACTCCACCTTGTCCCTCTGAAGAGACTCTGCATGCTCTCAGCAGCCAGGAGGGGATTCTGCTGCCGGATTCTCCACAGGCTGCTCTGCAGCTGGACTTGCTCAGTGGCAGCCTGGGAGGGGATCCATTCCTGCAGTGGTGTTGCTGCTGTGCCCACCACCTACCCATGGACAAAGCAGTGTGTGTGCACAATCTGCTCTGAGCTCTTTGGGCTGCACCGTCTGAATTCACCTAAGCTCCTGGCAGACTGCTGGCTTGTTTTCCCAAGTGCTCTCTCTGATCCTGTTGCATTCCCTCTCTCAGAGCCCCGAAAGGATGTGAACTTTGGAATGGAGTCTCTGAGCATGCTGCAGACTCAGTGCATGTGTGAGACTGTTGCTGAGTAACAGGAGTTACTCAGGACTGGTTCATTGCTGTGAGCAGCCCTTCTGTCTGGCTGCAGGGCACCAGCCTTGCCTGGGCCCTTCACCATGTTCCTCCTGCTCCCCTTTGACAGCCTAGTGGTTAATCTCTTGGGGATTTCCATAACTGTCCTCTTCACTCTGCTTCTGGTTTTCATCATCGTGCCAGCAATTTTTGGAGTCTCCTTTGGCATCCGCAAGGTTTACATGAAAACTTTATTGAAGATTTTTCAGGTAAGTCATGTTCTCAGAATGTTCTGTGTATTTGCAGAGGTTTGTCCAAGCATTGTCACGGGAGGAAGAGAGGTTTTTGCCTCAGGAGGGCATTGTGGGTGACTGGAGTGGGCAGTTGGGCTGTGGATGTTGTACTGCTGCCAGTTGACCTCTGGCTCATCTCAGCCAAATGCAGTTTACGAGACCTCTGTGGGCTGTTCTTTCTCTGTAATTAATCTAGGAAGTCTGCAAGTAAAGCAATAGTCTAGCAAGGCTCCTTAGTGGGCAGGAGTGAAGCAGGATGTGAGGGGTAGCTTAGAGGGGTTTGTGTTCCAGGCAAGACAGAGTGCTGCTACAGCTTGGTGTCAGGTGTGATGGGGAGGGACCAGGCTGCAGCTAGCAGGTTGCTCCTCTCCAGGACACATTTGGACAAAGCAAGAGCAGAGGAGGTAAGGCAGGATGTTTGTGCTGCAAGTCCTGAGTGGTCTGTGGCCAGAGCCCAGAGGTCTCAACATGCTTCTGTCCTGGAGTGTCACCTACTGAGCCGTGTCTGGACCTGCCTCCTTGGAGGACAACCAGCAGCCCTTGCCGACCCTGTTGGCACTGAGAGGCCAAGTGGAATTTTCCAGCTTGTTGTCACGCTGTTCCCTTGCCTGCCTTTGGTGGACTAATTTTATGGGCTGTCTCTGAGCCAACACCTCTTGAAGCAAGATCCTGACCAGACCAGAATTTTTATCTACTAAGAGTAGTGGGTAAAGGTCTACCACCCTACCCTGGCAGCCGAAGTGAAAGGCAAAGTGTTTGCTAGGGAGGTTTTAGGCTCTTAAATAGGAAGTTTGTGCTGCTAAAGGATGTATGATATAGCTACTGCTATTGGAACGGGGCTGGTTGTCCCCAGAGTATCCATGTACTGGCTGCCTTGGGAAGACAGCCGTGGAGCTCACAGTGTTCAGCTCTTTAAACTCTTGAGTCGTCCCAAAAGCCTGAGCTATAAGTGGGAAGACACTGGGCTTTGTGAGGGGCTTCATTAACACAGATATCTGAAACCTGACTACAAATTCACTGACTAAAACGGGCAGAAAAAAGGTTTTAAATGGAACTTTTATACACACAATGTGTTCTTTTTTTTTCCTCTTCCTTCAATTCAGGAACATTTACTCTCAGCACCTATATTGGTGTTTGAAAATATTTTTATTTTTCTGAAAAGACTGAGAAGTCTATTTCAGCTTTTATTAAAGAATTTTAGTGGTGGGATAGAGGAGCACTCATGCACAACTGGTCATTCCACTGATTTGGTGGAATATTCAGTCATTAAGTATGACTATTCAGAACTGTATTTTGGAGGGCTATTATTTATTCAAAATATTTTCCCAGCCCTCAAGGCCAGTGTTGGGAACCCAGAGGGACAGCACATTGGAGTGTGGCAGAATCTGGAAGCTTGTGGCACACAGCCTGAGCTGGGAGGCCTGGCTGGCAGCAGCACACGTGTGTTGGTGGGGAGGGAGGGCACCTGCCTGGTGCCTCTCAGGTGGGAGGCCGGGTTTGCTGCTGCCGCAGTCAGGATGGAGATGTGCTGGGCTTGCAAGCACTGCCTTCTCCATAGGCTGCTTAGCTCCTGTGAGGTCAGAGCTCCTCTCCTGACTTCTGGCATGGCAGTATCTAGGCAATCTTCTGCAATCCTGGAGTTCTACTGCTGGCAGAGGCAGCTGCAAGGTGAGTGGGACACTCCATATGCAATTAGCATTCCCTTATTGCTGCCTTCTGATCTGCTGCTGGTATGGGCTGAGATCGGGATGCCAGAGTTCCCAGCAACTTCCACTTTTCACAGATAAGCATGTTGTACACAAGTCCTCCTCCTTCAGAAGCTTGTCCTTCCAGACCTGTACGAATTGCAGGCTGTGAAGGTTATTTGGAGGGCAGGCAGGAAAACTGCACAGAAATACAGCCTGCAGTTTGTGCTGGTGCCCTTGAAAATTAGCTGAGAGAACAAGTAGTCCTGGCACAGGATTTGGCAACCAGCTGTCTGAGGGTGCTTGCTGCTGCTGTTTTGGGCAGATTGCTGAGCTGAGAAGCAGCAGCAGCCATTAGCTGAATCAGAGGGGAAAGGATCCCATCCCATCATCAGTCTGATGCAGCAGCAAACTGAAAACACAGACTCCCCTTTGAATTTGGAAGAAACAATGGTTGAAAAGTAGCACTGGTCCCCTGACCAGCTTCCTACACTGCAGTGCAGAAACTCCAGCAGGATGCACAGCTCAGCCAGAAGCTGTGCAGTGGCAACCACGTGCAAGGTGCGGCAGAGCTGAGAGGTTATGGAAGCTGCAGGAAGTCTTGCTGCGCCATCTCACCACTGAGCACTCTCCTTACCTCTGGCACTTCCTGTTTCCCAGGCCAGTCTCTGCTTCCACTTCAGTTCAGTTGGGTTCATCACTCACTCTTTCAGTTCTGTATGGAAGCCTCCTGCTTTAGCCCCATCTTCTTTCCTGAACTATGGTCTTTCCTGAAAGTCAGCTCTAAAATGGGCAGTAGTGTGGAACTATAGGCCTTGCAAATCTTGGTTGTCCTGTATGTCTTGCAGTGGGCAACACTGAGAATAGAGCGCGGTGCCAAGGAGAAGAACCATCCGTTGTACAAGCCCTATGTCAATGGTGAGATCCTGCCCTGCATGGGTACACGGAGTTCAAAATTCTTTTGGGGAGGTGGGGTAAATGTAGTGTCTCTGAGCAGCTGAGGTCTGCTGGGAGTTTTTTCCATGTAGGAGGGAGTTCTAGAGAGCTCTGTTTCACAAGGAAGGGCAGGGAAGCACCCCGGGAATGCTTAATTTCTGGACAGTGGAGAGGATGGGTTTGTGCCTGTCTGGACTGGAGAAAGGAAGGGGACCCTGAGAAGGGTGGGTGAGGAAGGGCTTTGGCTTTTGTCTCTCTTTGAGTGGGCAAGTGACACTTTGCTCAGAGCTGCCTACTGTGTGTTGCAGGTATCATTGCAAAGGAGCCAATGTCACTGGAGGAGGAGATCAAGGAGATCCGCCGGAGTGGCAGTGGCAAAGCCCTGGACACCCCTGAGTTTGAGCTCTCAGATATCTTCTATTTCTGCCGCAAAGGCATTGAGACCATCATGGATGATGAAGTGACCAAGAGGTTCTCAGCTGAAGAGCTGGAGTCCTGGAACCTGCTCAGCAGGACCAACTACAACTTCCAGTATATCAGCCTGCGCCTCACTGTGCTCTGGGGACTTGGTGTGGTCATCCGCTACTGCTTCCTTCTGCCCCTCAGGTGAGTGCTGCTGCAGGGACCTGCTTGCCAAGAAGGTGCTGGTGGCCTGGTTTTCCTAGCATGTTGTTTCCCTCTTTCTGCAGGATAGCCCTGGCATTTACTGGCATCAGCTTGTTGGTGACTGGTACCACAGTGGTGGGATATTTGCCAAATGGAAGGTGAGTTCATCTTTGAGGGAGGAGCAAATGAGGAGCACTCCATGAAGTTTGAGACCTGTTAATCCTGAAATTTCCCTGCAAAGGGAAAAAAAAAAATCTGTTCTACCGCCTGCAGACACAGCAGGTGGTCCTGGCAGCTGTGGTCTTTCAGGAATGGACACCCTGTAATTTTCAACAAAGGGCCTAGATGTGAGCACTAAGCCGGTGGCAGAGTGGTCAACCCTGGCCTCTGAAAGGAGTAATAACAGAAAAGAGCTAAGGCCAAAATTCTATTCTCATGAGTTAAGAATCAGTGATCGTAAGCTGATGGCAAAGCTCAGGACATGCTATCCTGAGATGTAACAGAGATGTGAAGGCTTGCCTGGATTTCACAGCCTGGGGTAGCTGGGCTGAGTGGCACTGTTACAGGGGATATTGTAGGACTGGGGAGTGATGGTCTCTGGTCTCTGTCCTGGGCTGCAGGTGTAAGGACTTCCTGAGCAAACACGTCCACCTGATGTGTTACCGGATCTGTGTGCGTGCCCTCACAGCCATCATCACCTACCACGACCGGTAAGGCCTGTCTGCTCCAGGCTGTCCCTGCCCAGGAGCTGCTCCATGCTGGGCATTATGCAGGTCTCATGCTTCCTTCCTCTTTCTTCACCTCTGCCTTTGTTTTGTGTCTAGAGAAAACAGACCCCAAAATGGAGGCATCTGTGTGGCCAATCACACCTCCCCCATCGATGTGATCATCCTGGCCAGTGATGGCTACTATGCCATGGTAAGGTACCGGCGCTGCCTGCCCAGGCCTGGCCACCTTCATGGAGGGATCAGCAAGCTTGTTATGGGGCAAGAAGGAGGCAGCAAGAGTCATTTGAGCATGTAGAACTACTTTTCCCTGCACGACATGGCAGGGCACTATCAGACTCTGTTGTGCATGGTGTTTGTGCAAGCTCAGCCTGGAACTCAAAGCAGCAGGGGTCTGTGGGCGCAGCTTTGCAAGAAGAGCTCTAGGCTTTGCTGCTGCTGGAAGAGCAAATTGCTTTCCAGCTGGGCCTCCTGCCACAGGGAAAGCACTTGGGGTTTGCTGTATGTGTCTTTCAAGTCAGCACATGGGGCTTTTCCTCTTAGCCTTTCCAGGGTAAGGGTGGGAAGATGAACCCCAGTTTGGCTGTGAAACTGGGCGCTGCCTTGACTTTCATGTGTGCCCAAGTCTTGTAACTTGTGTCTTCTTGTTCTGTTCAGGTGGGTCAGATCCATGGAGGGCTCATGGGTGTGATCCAGAGAGCCATGGTGAAAGCTTGTCCCCATGTCTGGTTTGAACGTTCTGAGGTCAAAGATCGTCACCTCGTCGCCAGAAGGTGTGACAGTCGCTGGCTGCAGGGCTGGGTCTGAAGGCTGGGGGAGGTAGAGGGCTTCTCATCTCCCTTGGATGGACACTGCATGGCCTCATAAGTGCTGGGAGATTGTACCCCTGCTGTTGGCACCCTGATAGTCCCTGGTGGCTGCAGGTTAAGGACTGTGTGCTGTGTGGATTGCTACTGGGAGCATCTGTCCCTTCTGCTAATTTTTGACATTCTTCTGTTTAGGCTTACAGAACATGTCCAGGACAAAAGCAAACTGCCCATTCTTATTTTTCCAGAAGGTGAGTGCAACAAGGCCAGAGAAGCACCAAGTGGAGAAGGCACCTTGAGATAGCACCACATCTGTGTTTCTTTCCTTCTTACACAGCCAAGGGCTTGAGACCCTCCACTGAGACAAAAGGGACATTGTGTCTTTAGAGCTGAGTGAGCCCAGAATGCCGATGTCACATGTGATGTCCCAGTGCAATGTGTGCTTTCTGTGCACACAGAGAACAGGGCTTGGACTGAGAGTTAGGGGAGAGTTGCTGGGTTCCTGTGGCCCTGCTCTTAAGCCTGTAGCTTGAACTTCTGAATTGATTTCCAGAGGACAGTTAAGATTGTGCTTGCCTCTTACAGGAACATGCATCAACAACACATCTGTGATGATGTTCAAAAAGGGGAGCTTTGAAATTGGAGCCACAGTTTACCCTGTAGCCATCAAGGTATGTATGACAAGGCAATGTCCTTAGGGCACAAGCATGTCTGTCCCTCTGTATCTGTCTTGGCAGCCCAGTCCAGACTGGTCTGAAGGCACAGGAAAGCTGAGGTCACTCCATGTGACCTGGAAGAGCTGACCTGTAGCTCAGTTTTTGGTGGAAGTTGGAGCCTCAGAGAGGGTGCAGCTACTGCCTGACTTCCATGAACTCTTCTGCCTTTGTAGTATGACCCACAGTTTGGAGATGCCTTTTGGAACAGCAGCAAATATGGCATGGTGACCTACCTCCTCAGGATGATGACCAGCTGGGCCATCGTCTGCAGTGTCTGGTACTTGCCCCCAATGACCAGGCAGGTAAGGTGAACCTGATACCTAAGGTGAATCAGCCTCTCTGATGGCTTTCCTACTTGGCCCTTTGCTCCTGCTGAACAGTCGTATTTTGACACAGCCTGAAGAGGATGCAGTGCAGTTTGCCAATCGAGTGAAGTCAGCCATTGCCAGGCAGGGGGGCCTTGTGGATCTGCTCTGGTGAGTCTGAGCAGGCTTTTCTCTTCCTGGTGCCAGAGTTCCATGTTCTGGGCTGTAGAGCTCCACTTGTTTCTTGCTTAGGGTAGAGTAGGCCTCTGGAGGAATATTCTTCTGTAGCAGGGATGAAAGTCTTTGCTTCCATACGCTAGGCATCAGGGCTTCATTCTGTGATTGTAGCTTGCATTGGAATGCCCTGGGTTTGACTTGTTTCTGCTCAGCAAGGTGTGTTCAGCTTGGGAACTTGCTTTCCCAGGCACTGAGGTCTCAGAGCCCAGGAGGCAGGCAGGCAGTCTCCTGTAGTGGTACTAGAGTGGCTCATGTTTCTGGCAGAGTTGCTATTTTGAGCACAGTGCAGGGCCATGGGGGCAGTTCCTGGCAGAACTAGGTAAGAAAGTGATGCCCTTTGGGGACAGGTGGTCTGCAGTGTGCCCTGGCAGCATGTGGTGCAGGGGCAGCTGCCAGCACTCACTGGAATTCTGACTTGCCATGAACAGTCCCAGACGAAGGTGGTGCCTGCCTACAGCCTCTCTGACATGACTCTCTCCCCAGGGATGGAGGACTGAAAAGGGAGAAGGTGAAAGACGCGTTCAAGGAGGAGCAACAGAAACTCTACAGCAAAATGATTGTAGGCAGCCATGAAGACCGGAGCCGCTCCTGAGTCTGCTGCCTCCAGCACTGCCACTGGGGCTGGCCAGAGCCCCCTGCCTCCAGCACCAACCAGGGCTCGTCTGGAGCAAATCTGAATCTTTGGACATGGGCTACTCCAGAGCTGCTTGGACTCGCTCTTTCATCCTCTGGCTGTTGTTTCCTGGAGGCACTATTGCTGCCTGGAGTCTTTACGCCTTTGGCAGCTCATGGCAAAGATGCCTTCTTGTTACTGTTACGGTGAAGCCCCTTGCAGGGGCAGTATTAAATGAAACTCTTATGGTGTCATGTGCTTCCTTCTGGTGTGTCCAGCCCCGGGGAAGGACTGGTGTGATGTGCATGTGTGTCAGTCACAAGTCTCGCACAGCACAAAAGCTGGTGAGCTGTGCTGAAATTGCCTGCCTTGACAACCAGGGGAATCCTCATGAGCCCGTGCCCCTTGTGTGTGAGGCATAAACCCCTTAGGAGCAGAATATGGTCTCTCAGGCCATTTCCAGATCCACTTCCAGGAGAAATCTTTTTCTTCTGCCACCTTCCTGTCAGCTTGACCCAGACTGTTGCTTCTACAGTGTCTGAGTAACAGCCTCTTTGCTGCTCCTGATGCAGTGAGGATCATACTCCTTGGAAACCTCTCTCTGTCCCCTGGCGCTGCGGGGTGCCAGGTGTTACTGGAGTGGCAGGTGGGGCTTCTAAGGAATCTGTACGTGCTATAGTAAGAGCCTACAGTGTGTAGGACAGCCCAAGATTTCAGGGTTAGGGCAGCAAAACCCTTTTCAAATGTCTCCTGAGGGAAACAGTGGCATCTGACTTTGTCATGCACACACATGGATAGGATCAACTTGTTGCAAGAAAACTGAAATCTTGTGCTGGAAGTGATGCCTCTTTCTGCTCTGCAAGTAAATTATTCAGTAAAACAACTTGCATTTGAGCATTTGGCCCAGGTACTTTCTCATTTTCCTTACATTCCCACGAAGTTGAACACTTACACTGGGTTCTCTGCTTTTACAAGCAAGAGTTGTTTCACTGCTACCTGCTGAAGCCTGCTTGCATTTTCTAGCGCTCTGGAGAAGGCAGTTACCTAAGTGCCTCCTTTGCACCTCAAATGTTGTTTGTTGGGGAGGGCACCTGCTATGCCACATGAGGACAGCTGTTCTGTGTAAGTGGCCTTAAATCTGAATTTTCCTGCGCTTTTTTTTATTTGCCCGATGGAATTTTGCTCCTCTGGCTGGAATCTCAGGGGCCATTTGGCTGAAGACCCCTGCACTGTGCTGTGGTCTGGCAAGCCCTGGAGGGAGCCACAGTGAGCCAGGGGTTGCTGAGGCAGTGCCATGCTCGCTGGGTGCTGTGGATGGCCGAGCTGCAGCTGGGGACACAACTGCTAGGAACATGGACATTGCTGCCTGCCCATCCCTGCTGCCCAGGCAGGGGCTCCAGGCTCTCCACTTTCCCCCATTCAGCAGCTGCTCCTAAACCCTGCCTTCAGGCACTACTGAAAGCCACAAGCCTCCCCCACCCCCTTGTCATGTCCTCAGGCACTTGGACCCAGCTACAGGTGCCCACAAGTCTCCTGCCTGCAGCTGGGTTGCCTGTCCCTGATGCCATGGTAATGTGGAGAACCATCCTCAGCTGTGTGGGACATCCAGCCACCTTGCTGTGCTTGGAGACCATCCCCAGCAGCATTCAGGACGCTCCACAACAGGCAAGGAGCTGGCTGGACAGGTTAGGAGGCACACATCCATCTTTCCTTGGCTCTCCCACCCCATGCCCCCACTCAATATGTCTCTCTCCGATGAGAAAGTTAATAAATTTAGCTCTAGATTAAAAGTATCGATCATTTCATTTGTAAGCGATAAATAACCAGGGGGGGAAGCACTGGGTGGCCTACGAGGTAGGGGCTGCTGGCTCCGGCTGCAGCAGCCGTGCACCCCACTGGGGCCAGGAGCCCTCATATGCATTCTGCCCGGATGCTGGCATTGATTTGCTATTAGTCTCCACGCACCACCCAGCAGCACATCATTCCCGGAGCTGCTATTAATGGCCTTTTGATAAATAATCACTTGTAAGTCAATAAATTTTTATTAAACAGTGTGGCGCTTTGATTTATGAAAATCTGACGGGGTTTGTCTGGGAGAAAAGGGATGCAGAATTGAAGTGGAGCTGCCATCCATCTGCCTGCCAGGCTGGCCTGCCTGTGCTTGCACCCCAGCGCAGCCGGCTCCTGGCTCTGCCCGCACAGCCTGAGGCTGCCTGGCGCCAGGCACAGAGTGGGCAGAGCAGGGGCTCACTGCTGACTGCTCCTCCCGAGACCCCAGCGCTGATGGGGCAGCACTCTGCTGCAGCAGCAAGTGGTCGGTTGGGAAGCAGGAGCCACAGTGGGCAGCACAGGGAGGAGAGGGGGTCGGTCCTGGCTACCGGGCTGGGGCCCTGCACAGATCAGCACTGTTTGGGGCCCTATCTCAGTGTGGGGATGCATGGGGCAGCCAGGCTGCAGCAGCCATTTGTCACTCTCCCTGGCTACAGCAGGCCCTTTGCCACCTGCTTTATTTGTCTCCCAGCCCTGACGTGGCATCAGACAGGTGTTAAACTACTTAATCACTTTAAAATTGTTTTAATTTTCTGTTTTGTATTGATCTCCCCAGCACCAATTAATCAGCTCACTGGACCAGGCAGTTAGTACATTAAAAATTGTCAGCCAAGCTGGGCAGCTTAGAAAATGTTAAAAAAATATCCCACCAGCAGCCCCTCACTTCTCCCACCATGTGGAACCTGCTCCTGCTGAGCACTGGCTCTGTCAGCAGACAGTGATGTGTCTCTTCCAGCCCTGCCACCAGCCCCGTGCACCATGCCCCCATGGGACCTGCCATCCTCTGTCCTTGCAAAGGGTTCATTAGCTCTGTCCTGGCCCAGCATCTGTCCCATGGAGGCAGTAGAGGGGCTGCATGGCTGAGGGGAGAGCATTGCAAGCCCCATGCTCACTGCAGGGGCTGGACAGGGACCTGTGCAGGGACAGTAGTCCCCTAAGCTCTGGAAAAGTGGCACCGAGCAGTCAGGTCTCCTTGCAAAGGGCCCACAGCCCAGTGAGAGAGTGGAGAGGGCTTTAAGCCAAGTGTGGGCCTTGACAGCTTGTACAGCAATGATCTGCAGCCCCACACAAAGCTGGTGCTCAGGGCCACTGAAAGGTCCCAGTGGCTCAAGAGCTTCTGGTGTCCCAGGCATGGACACAGCCACCAGCCCGTTGCAGGGAATGCCTGCAGCCACAGGGAAGGGCATCCCTTCACCAGCCCCATTCCTACCCCTTCCGTGCCTGTGCCATGCTGCTAATCAGTGCCTGATGGGCCAGCAGCACCTTATCTTCTGCTATCAATTTTCTTCCAAGACACAGCCCACATGTTTGCTCACACCTTAGCTGGCTCTTGGCTGAACAACTGCCAAGCTTGCCTGGCCTTCAGCGCTGTGCCTGTGCCGGCTGGAGCTAATTTGGTGTCGTAAGCAGGTAAGGACAGCTGGCCCTGCACAGCACCCACAGCTGGCATGCCACTGGTGAGCCACAGGGAGCCAGAGCAGGGGGTGTGCAGACCCATGAGCACACACTCATCTGTATGTGCAGCCCCCATTGCACAGGGGTGCAGCACAGAGCAGGGGGGGACCCAACAGGCTGGCAGGCAAACACACCAGGGCTATTGACACCACATCAATCCTGCAGCCCTGACAGGTGAATGGGCTCTCACTTACACCGTTAAGATAAATGATATTTATTTGCTGCTAAGAGCTTCCAATAAGAGGCCCCAACGAGTGACTTTTGAACCAGCAGCTCTTGCTGCTGGTACACACCCAAAACAGAGAAAACCCTGGGAAAATCTCGAGGGCTCCCCTGCTTCTGTGGGCACTTCCTGCCCCACACGCAGCACGACCCTTTCCACTGCCTGGCATGCAGACCTTACCCCGTACATCCTATCCGCAACCCTTCTCTGGCCCAGCCTCACAAGGCCACCCTGGACCACATGCTCATGAAACAAGTGCTGGGACTTGACTGGGACCTTTATTTCATCAATGCCGGTAACACGGCTGCACCTGACACTACCACGTGTGCTGCTTCCAGCCCTCCCTGCAAGCCATGCTCCCCATTCAGCTGTCAGCCTCCCCATCCCAACAGCCAGGCCCCGTTGCTGAGGCGAGTCCCCCCCGACAGGATGCAGGTGGCTGGGCCAGTCCCCCCGCCCAGAGGGGCGGGCTGTGCTGTGCTTAGCCGCTGTGCGTGCCCAAGCCCAGCACCGAGAAGGCCGCTCGGTGCTTCCTCAGCAGCAGCCGGATCTTCTCGTCATCTGAGTCTGGGTCCAGGGGCTTGTTGTACTCATCGTCCTCGGTCTCAGAGGCTGCCCGCTCTCCGCCAGAGCCCCCCGCCCGCTGTGAGGATGAGGAGGGCTCCAGGGCACTCTTCTTCCTCCATTTGGTCCGTCGGTTCTGGAACCAGACCTGTTGCCCCATGGGCCCAGCTCAGTTAGCAGCCAACATGCTGCATACCCCATGCCACACAGGGACCAATACTCACCTTCACCTGAGACTCAGTCATGCCAAGAGAATAGGCCAGCCGTGCTCTTTCCGGACCCGCCAGGTACTTGGTCTGCTCAAAAGTCTTCTCCAAAGCAAAGATCTGGTGTCCTGTGAAGGTTGGGCGTGTGTGCTTCTTCTTGTGGATGCTGTCAGGCAAGTGAGCAGGGGCTACAGGAGAGAGAGAGAAGTGGGTGAGCTCTTAGAAGCCCACAGCTCTGGACAGCTCTCCCCTTGTCCACACTCACCAGCCCTCAGTGACCAAAGAGTCCCTCCACACCTGCTACCCTCCGAATTAAAAATGTATGCGTGCTTCAGGGCTTCAGCCTCATCCCAGGAGGGCTGAGCTGCCCACTGTGCAGGTCCCACACAGCCAGAGCCAGGCTAGGCACCTCCCGATGAGGGACAGCGCTAAGTGGTTGTGGTGGGAGGGTAAGGGTCACTATCAACAGTGCTTGACCTCAGAGCCAGGCAGCGCCGGGAACACCGTGCCCCCATGCCCCATACCTTGCAGGATGCATGACAGAAGACAGGCATAGCTGGTCTTTGGTTTGTAGCTGTGCCAGGAGCAGATGGCCAAACTGTCTAACCCATCTGCTCCAAAATCATCACCTGCAAAGGGGTGAAGGGGACCAGAGCTGCAGGTTCTGAGGAACTGCACCCAGCCTCCTGGGGCTTCCCATGGGACAGTGAATGCACCCGTCCCACCTACCCTCTGGGACAGCAGCAACATTCTCTGCAATTCCCCTAACAGCTCCCCACCAGGAAGGCAGTGCCGCCAGCCTGGGGCTCCGGGGCTGGCTACCCTGCTTGTCTCTGCCATAAAATAAACCAGGCAGTGACCCTCAGTGAGGCTCTCTGAGAGACAGGGAGATCTTATGAGTCAGTGGGCTCTGCCTGTCCTTGCCAGCTGTGGCTTCCTGGGGGCAAAAAATTAGTATTTGCCATATAAGAGCTGCCCATACCCTTGCGCCAAAAGTTCTGTGGCAGTTTGAGGTCCAGCAGCTCCGGCACTGGGCCTTTCCCACTGTCCTGGGTCAGCCTGCTGGCCAACCAGCTGTGCCTCGTGCAGGGCAACGGAGAAGACACAGCCTGCACCATGCCCTTGCCCAAATGCCGATGGGTCAGGACTCGCAAGGCGCCCGTCACCTGGGGCACCCAGCCACCCACCCGCAGCCGCCCCGAGCCCACTGTACTTACGGCCGCCGCACTGCCGGCCGCCCCGCCACTCCGGGGCCGCCTCCGCCCAGCAGCTCCGTCCCCGCGGCAGGTACTCGCCACCAGCCTTGGGGAGGGCGCCCACCTGGGGCCCGTAATAGACGCCCGGGGAGCTCAGTCCGTTAAATCCGCCCGCGTGGGGGTAACCAGGGAGGAGGCCGCTGTTCGGTGTCGTCGCGGGCCGGCCGAGGATGTCGGAGATGCCGTGGGGGGTGCCAGCAGCCAGCTGGGCACCCATCCCGGGGGATCCCAGCTTGTAGAAAGAGCTCTGCACTGAGTACTGGCAAACAGGCGCCTTTGCCTCGGGGAAGGGGCCCAGCGAGGGCCCGTTGAGTAGAAAGGTGCCTGGCAGGTTGGCATCCATGGCTCTGGCACCGAGGCGGCCTTCAGAGCCCAGGACTCCGGAGGTGCGACGGCTGGCCCATTACCACTGGCCTGGGGGCTACAGAGCCCCAGAGTCCGCCCTGGCCCGCGGCGCCTAGCTGGTACTGGGATGCCGGCGGGGGCCGGGGCAGCCCAGTGAGCGCCCGGGACGTCGCCGCGGCTCCGACCCGGACCCTCAACTTGGGCTCGGGCAGCGCCAAGACTTCTCTGATAAAGACGAGGCCTATTAGAATGGCGCGCACCCATTGGCCGCGGGCTGCGGGCGGCGCGCCCATTGGCCGAGCCTCGGCGGCCGCGACCGCCATTGGCTGCGCCTCGCGCAGCGCGCGATTGGTCCGGTCCAGACAAATGGCGCTTTGAACGGCGGCGGCGGCAGGAGCGACGGGACGGGACGGGACGGGACGGGACGGGACGGGACGATGGGTCGGGATGAGATGAAATGGGACAGGACAGGACACGGGGATGGGTCGGGAAGGGATGGGACGGGACATGGGGATGGGTCGGGATAGGATGGGACGGGATGGGACACGCCACGCCACGAGGATGGATCGGAGTGGGATGGGATGAGACACAGGGATGGGTAGGGATGGGATGTGATGGTAAGGGACGGGATGGGACAGGACACGGAGATGAGATACAGGGCCGGAGCGCGGGGCCGTGCGGACGCTGGACAGCGCCTGTCGAGCCGGTGCTCTCGGCGGGGCCTCTCGGGCGGCGACTCAGCAGCGCCGCTGCCCTCGGGACAGCCCCCGCAGTGATGGAAGTACCAGTGGCACCGGCTGCACGGACGCTTCCCCCCTCGCCCACATCGGCAGAGGCCCCCGCAGCCCCTCGGGCGAGCGCACGATCCAGCTCCCTTCAACTCTCCCAGGAATGGCAGAACACAAGAAGCCGCCACTCCCACGGCTGCCCCCGCCCTCCCGGCAAGAGGGGGCCCGCCCCCGGGGTCTCCATCTTCCCCACCTTTGGAAAAACAAAGACGAGACACTCTGTTGATTTATTTATTAATTCATAGTCTGATAGCTGGTGTACAGGGAAATGATCTATACATCAGGACCTAAGACAGGGAGATCCAAAAGGCTTGTTTCCATAACAATTAAAAAAAGAAAATAAAAGTAATTTTTAAAACTTCTAAAAAGCTTCTAGTGTGCAGACTGCAGCATTCTCTAGGCTCAGTGTTGGGTGCAGCCTCCCCCTACCAGCCCTACAAGCAATCTGAGCGCGAAGCAATGTCACTGCAGGTGCCTGGCACGGTTGCAGCACAGCACATTCCCTACGGCATACACAAGGCCAAAGCACTGGACCCACACACAACTCTAGGATGATGCTACAGAGTCAGCTGTTGCAGTGGGTCTAGGGAGGTTATTGTACGCAGCAAGGGTGATGGATGGAGAGTCTGTGCCTATATGGCTCAACTTCGGGGTAGGGAGGGGACTGCTTTGCTCTCCAAGGCTAAGCTGGGTCAGTGGCTTTGCTGCAGCGAGGCTTCTTCTTGACTGCAGGGCAGCCAGGGGCTCTCCCAGCAGATGTGCACCCACTGAAAGGCAGGGCTGCCCTGCCTAGGCTACCATCACGTGGCCTGAAGTTGGAGGTGCACCTGCTCTGCACCTGGCCACAGAGAACAAACTCACACTCTGCAAAGCAGGTCCACGGCCACTTCCAGGAGAAAGAGCAGGGGGCCCCCACATCACTGTGCTACAAAGGCCAGGTCCCCCTGTCAGTTAGGTAAAGGACAGGTTCAAGTGCCACCACCTACACCCTGTGCTCCTGGGGTCAAGCATTACAACAGGTTCAGTCTAGTGCCTGACTGAGCTGCCTGGGCAGCTCTGCCCAGCACTGCCTTCCTGCTAGAGCAGCCGGTCAGAGGCTGCCCCCAGGGCTCAGGCTGTTGCCACAGCAGATTCCACCTGGAGAAAATGCAGCCACGGGGCCAGCAGCCCCCATGTCTCTGGGATTGGTCCTGGGAGGGTCAGGATCCAGGGCTATAACCCCCCTTGCAGGGAGACCAGGGTCCCTGCAAAGCCCTTGCCTGGGGTGTGTATTGCACAGCTGTTGGCTATTGCTAGCTTCTGGCTCATCTCCTGAGCAGATACTGTGCTGAGTAGAGCTAGGTACAACCCCATGTGTGGCACAAGCACCCACTGCTCTCTCTCACTGCACATCCTCCCTGGGCCCCAAGCACCTCAACACAGGCCTACAGCCTCAACCCAGCTGGAGCCAACACAAACTGGGGCTGAACCATGGGACTGCACCTCTAGCCCCCCCTCTTCAAGCCAGGAAGGGGCCAGGTTCAGGCAGAGGGGCACATGACAGGGGCAGGCTGCTGCCCTCTCACTCCTATAGCCTTCCTGCTCTATTCACCAGAGCTGCTCGCATATTCCAAAGGCTCTGCAGCCTGAAGAAGTATCTGAGAGCAGAGCTGTTAGTGCTTTGTACATACGGCTAGAGTGTCCCTAGGGATTTGCATAGTATTTATTGGTTCATATACACAAGGCTGATTGCTGTACAGTTTACACTTTCAACATAAGCAACGAGCTCAAGTGCTCAGCCCAGAGCTCTGCCCTGGCAGGAGACTTTGCACGTGCTGGGGAGAGGAAGGGCAGCCCTACACCAGTCCCTCTGCCTAGTGCAGGTGTGCTCCCTGCAGCCTCCGCTTGCACCCTCTGGCCACGGCTGCCCTCCCCAAAACCCAACACTCACAGGGAGGGATGAGAAGCAAGTCCAGCAGAGGCAGCACAGGCATTTGTGGGGGGCCAAGCACCTCTCCCTCTGTGGTGAGCAGTGCCATGCTGTCCCAGCTTTCCTCTTGCAGCTGGAGCACAGACGTGGGGATGCATCTACACACGCAATCACACGGAGGTGGAATCCCTTTCCCTCTTGTTTTCTTCTACTCCAGCTCTTGCCTCCCAAGGAGCTGAGAGCATGCCCCAGGTGTGTGGTGCTGTCTCTGGGCTCCTGGCAGCAGCGGGGCAGGGATGGAGGCCCCTCGTCAGTTTTAAGTACTGTAGCTCATGCGTCTTGCAGTCAGTCAGTTATGCGGATAGGACGGTAAGTATGTCTCATACAGAAATCATGCCATTAGCCTATAGAAACATGTACAGCCAGCCCTGCTCCCCTCCACTCTCTGCTCTCCTTGCCTCTCTTCTCAGGTATGTGTCAGAACGTGTGTGAAATTCAGTGGTTTGGTGTTGAGGTGTGATCCTGGAGAGACACAGAGAGACACAGAAATGGGGTTACCAGGCATTCATGGTGGCACATTCAGGATAAACGGTGGGGGCAGCCAGGTACATGGCTGGGAAGTCCCTTCTGTACACTGTGCTTGTCCCACATGCAGTCATGCTGCCAAGCAACCAGAAGTTTTGGGGGTGTCAGACAATGACACAGCACCACTAAGTGGCAGGCCTGGAACTAGGAGCAATGACATCAATGATAGTGATGGTGCTGCCCCATCTGCAGAGAGCAGCAAGCAGCAGCTGAGCTGCACCAATTGCAACGTGGCACTGGGAAGGAGCTGGGAGGGCTGCTCTAGGTTCTGGGATGGAGGAGGCCAGCCTTGAGCCCCCTACCTCAGCTAGTGTAACTGACTGCATCCCACTCTCCCAGCAGTGAGGAAGACTTTCCCCAGTGCATACCCTGGGCCACTTTCACACAATGGAAAACTGCAAAAGCGAAGCAACAGGAGCGGTGCCCCAGAGAGAGGCAGAGCCAGGGACTGGCTGTGGAGTGGGGCAGGCAGATGGGGACAGAGTCTGTATGAACATGTGCCCACAAGCATAAACCTCTTGACTTTCATACACCCACAGAAAGCTTCACTCCACTACAGTGAAGAAAGAAGGCAGAGGAAGAACTGAGCAAGTCATGCATGTACAGCAGAGGCCAGAGGACCAACTGCCCCTGCTTGGCAGCCTCTTACCAGGAGGCAGTGCCGGGCAGCTGGGGAGCACACATGCAACACCTTCCCCCTGTGCTGCACTGTCAGCCCAGCTGTGAGTGTGCAGAGAAAAATGATGTAGCTAGGCCCAAGTGTGCTGTGCCAAGCACCCTGCCTTCAACCTGGTCTAGGCCCACTCTACAGGGAAGGCAGGGGAATCAGGGAATGCACAAGACTTAAGGGGTCCAATTCTGAGCCCAGTGGGGGTCAATGGAAGAAATGTCCTAGGTCAAAGACAGGTGCCTTGCTGTCAGCCCCTACAAGTGTCACGTTCCTGCACCCACCACTCCTGCATCCCTACTGCCCTGACATTCCCCAGCAGCACCCTGCCAAAGCCTGCTCCCATCCTGGCTTCAGCAGACCTCAATGCTTCCCTCTCCATGGCTGGCAGAGGCAGCAGCTGCATCTCCCAGAACAGTGCTGTGAGCAGAGGCAGTAGGCCACGGCCCCACAGAATTGGGACACACTCTTCATCTGACCCACAGTTCTGCTAGTGCCCAGCTGCACCCCTTGGGAAGGGGGACACCAAGGCACCAGCTCCAAGGGCTGGTCTCATCTGCCACAAGGCTGCACAGTTAGTGCTCATGCACAAAGGGGGTAGTTCTGCTCAGACCCCATGCAAATGTAATCTAGTCCCTAGAGTGGCTTTGGACAAAGACCATCCCACTGTCTGTAGCCCAGCATAACTAGGAGTAACAACTCTGTGGCCCTGTCACTGGGGACCATCACCTTGAGCACCCAGGATGCTGTCACCGCAGGAGCAGCCCCTGGCACTGTGGCTGCAGTGGGGTGCTGTGCACGCAGCTGGCTGGAGCGTCGCTGCAGACCGGGGCACCATGTGCCCAGAGCACCCAGGAGCAGGTTATCAGCAGGGGCACACTGCTGCCCACCCTGAGCCTTTTGCTGCAGCGCAGCAAACCCTCTCTGCAGGCCAAGAGCTGGGCACAGCCCTGCCACGCTTCCCCCAGGAGAATGTGCATGACCAGCAGCTCAGTGCAGGCAGCAGCATGGAGAGCCAGGACAGAAGGAAGAGCAAAGGTAGGGTTACCTCAAAAGAGGCCATTTGAGGGGTCACTGCTTCCCCCTTTTCAGGCTGGCTCGTTTCACTATCTGAGCCCCCATCCTGCCCCCAGAGACCTCTGGTTTCGGGACACGCACTCGCACCTCCTCCTGAGGAAGCCGCAGGGAAGCAGGACATCACCCAGGTGAACAGACATACATAAAGAGGACAGGAGAGGGAAAGGTAGAGTCAGTTGGCAGGCAGAAAACACCAAGCAAGAAGACTGGTGCAGTGGGCAAGATTTGCCCCTGGAAGTCTTAGAGGGGAAACAGGAGAGGAGTGCAGAGCAGAAGAAAGGACAGAGGGTGACATCGTCCCAGAGCCTGAGAGTCCCGCCAAAGTCTTAAGAGTCCTGGGTGCTGGCCCAGGCAGGCTGTCTGCAAGGCAGGGCTATGAGCCACACTGTACCTTGGTGCCCAGACCATCCCGGTGCATGATGGAGTATTTCATGAAGTGATCATCCTCAGCCTCCAGGTCTTGGGGCTCCTGCAGGGAGCCCTCCAGAATCAGCTCCTCCTGTTCCTGCCTGTCACTCATGTCACCAGGGCCCAGCTGACGCACCACCTTCCGGATAATCTGTGGAGACCCACACAGCTGGGCGTCACAGCCAGCCCCAGGGCACCACGACTCCTTCCTCACCCAGTCTGGTCCTAAACTGCACGTGGTGTGCAGCCACTGTCCCACGAACTGGAGAAGTGCCGAGACTGTAACCGAAGACAGCGGGATGGGAATGCCCTACATGGGCCCCGGGCTACAGGGGTGGAGGGGAGAAGAGAAAGGCTGCAGCACGCCCTTGCCCGTATCTTGCTGCTGATCACTCACCTTCTTGGTGATGATATTGCCTTGATCATCTGTGAACTGCTCCTCAGTCACCTGCTCTCCGGGGAGATGAAGGGCTTCATTCCCCTGCAGGAACAGGAGGGAGATCAGGGCACGTGCGGGCGGTGAGGAGAGTTGTTCTGCAGGTAGAACAATATACCTGGCATGCACCCTACAGCCTCCGTGTCGCACCCTGCCCCGACCCTTCGCTGCTTTCCTCTGCATCTGCCCTGGGGCCGGTCTCTCAGCTACCCCGCTCGTTACCTTTAGGAGGACGCGCCGGCGGACGACTCTGGCGGAGAGAGCCTCCTCGTCATCCGCCAGCCCCGGGCTCTCCCCGAGCTCCTTGTCCAGCTCACGGTGGGCGTGTTTGAGCAGGAAGCGGACAGAGCTCCTGACGATGTGCATGACGTTCTGGCAGCTGACCAGGAAGAAGGCCAGAAGCACCAGAGCGACCAGCAGCTGGGCCAGGAAAGCCCACATCCTGCCTGCCCCGCTGCAGGCGTGCCGCGGGTCCGAGCCCGCTGTCAGAGCTCAGCCATGCTGCGCGGCTGGCCCGGGCCCACGCCGGGCCCCTGCCGCACCCTCAGCTGCCGCGGCTCTGCCGGCTGTGGGCGGCGAGAAGGGAGCGGGCAGCTGGGGCGTCCTTCGCAGTCACAGCTTCACTCAAAGTCATGTGGCCAGGAGTGCCCCGGCCAAGCAGTAAGCGGGACGGCTCTGTCCCTCCTCGCTGTCAGCTTGCCCAACAGCCTGTCCTCCTGACCACGGCGGGAGGGCAGTGTGCGCTCCTCCGTCACAGGACAGATGAAGCCCTGTGCGAAATCCAGGGCTTTGGGGTGCCGTTGGAATCACGCGTGACTCAGGTAACGTACACGGCAAAGCTGAACAGCCACCTCTTAGCATGGCCGTGCTGCTGGGATGGCTGTGCATGCTCTGGCTGGGGAAAGGTGCTTGCCCTCACCTTGTATCTGCTGGCTCTGTGTAACCGTGGCATCAAGCCCACCACCCAGCCTGACCCCTAGACCAGCTCTATTTCTGGCTCCAGCAGGCTGTTGGGCTGGCAGCCAGGGCAGATACTCAATAAGGAACAAGTCTGTGAGGGTGACTGGGTTATAAATGGAGAGTAAGAGCTCAGGTATCAAGCACAGCAGGCTATTCTGGGCTGAGAGGCACCCCGAGGGGCAGGAAGCATGCCAGAAGAGCTGAGGACCTAGCACCTGGTCTGCCTGACTGGCCTTTCAGCAGGCTCCAGAAAAGGCTGTCCATAGGGTCACCACTTCCTGCAAGGCTGAGTCCCCTGCTCCTACCCTCACCTGCCCAAAGAAGCGGCTGTCGGCCTCCTCCTGCCAGCCGCCTGTGGGGTGCTGAGGCTGCCAGTCGCTGTCCTCTGCAGAGCTGATCCGTATCAGCTCCATGTTTGGCACCAGGACCTGCTCTTGCTCCTGGTCCTGTGCCCTGGGGGCTGTGGTGTGCGTTGGGAGCAGCCTTCGGGTGACTCCCTCCTGCCAGGAGCCCGCTGTCAGGTCCTGTAGGCAGGAGATAAAGGAGCCTTCTGCATTCCAGTCCCTCAGCCTGGGCACCAGAGAGGGACAGGGACAGGGAGAGAGAGACAGAGAGAGAG
>WAAG01037120.1:0-19148 GCA_013390105.1 Tichodroma muraria | reverse complement strand
ATGTGCACTCACAGCCCAGAAACCCAATTATATCCTGAGCTGCATCAAACAGAGTGGCCAGCAGGGCAAGAGAGGGGATGAACTCAATGATTTTTAAGGTCTCTTCCAACCCAAACCATTCTACGATTCTATGACAGCATCTGTCAGAATCCATCATTACCTGAAGGGCATCATTAATTCCAGCAGCCCTCTTGACAGCTGAGCTGGTCTTGTGCAGTGGGGTGAATAATTCCTAGTTAGGTAGATTTCTGAATACTCAATTTATATTCGCTCTTAAATATTTGCTTTTGCAAGGCCAGTAGATGTAGGTAGGAATGCTCCAGGGATCTCTTTGTCAAAGAGCAAGGATAGGGGGGTAGGAGCTGGTCTATGAACCTGTGAACAGGCAGTCAGGGTCACCCAGCGTGAGAAGCAACAAGCCCTCTTTGTTCTTGCCTGTTGTCCTGGCTGGGAGGTGCAAAGTTCTGCCATGCCTCGTTTGAATTTGCTCTGTCTGGACACTTGCTGGCATATCCCCTCATCCTGCAGGCAGCCTCTCCATGGTCCTGCTGCCTCAGCTAGGAACATACTTACAAGAGCCATGGAGAAGCAAACTCTCAACCAGCAACAAGTCTGTCAACAGAAGGGGAAAAAACAAGTGCAAAGTCTCTGGAGGCCCTTTGGGCCAACTTATGCTGGTGTCAGGATGTCAAGGATGCCTGCTTATATTGGCCTGGGGGGTATCTTTGCACTGGTGCCGTGTGTAGAAATGGAGAGCATGGATCTGAATCCTGGGCTGTTGTACTGTGTACAGTTAATGCGACACTTGTGCAACAGCTGTTGCTGCTGTGTTTAAAAATGTGTCATTCCAGCCCTGTGATACTATCTGATCTTAGAGATCTCCTTAATTTTGTTTTTATTAAGAGGGCTGCTTTACATTTCTAGAGTTTTGAATTGTAAAGGTCAACAGCAGTGTAGTCTAAATGGTTCTTGAATCACAGACAAGCCCTCAGCATGCTTCAAGTGCTTCTTTCATCCACCATGACTGTCACAGCCCCACCTAATGCACACACAGTTGAAGGACTGAGTGCAGCAATTTATCCTATTAGTCCTTACTCATTAGCACATATTCTTTTCTTACATAAAACTTCCTCATGCAAGATCTTGGACCATTTTCCTGTTCTCCACCCCTCCAGAAAGACCTGAGGGAAGCTCCACCATGGGAAACTAGATAAAAGGTTGAGGAGTAGATAGCAGAGAACAGTCCTCCTCTTAGGGAACAAGGAAGGGGTCAGAGGTGATCTAACAGATCTGTGAACTTCAGGACAGCAGCTGTGATGGCATTTCAAGTTGTGTAAACAATATCCATCTGTAGGTCTTGTGTAACTGCCTCAATACCTAGGACACATTATCTTAGCAAGAATCTTGGAGCAAGTAGTAAAACAGTGAAGGAGCAGGGATTGCAGCTGACATCATGTGTTTATGCTAATGAAGTCAGGGGAAGACTCAAACCATCTGAGTGACCTTACTAAGCTAAACTGGCAGGCAGCGACAGCAAGCAAAAGCCACTTGCCAAGCTGCAGACAGAGTGCGTAGGGAGGAATCATTTTGAGTTCTGTACACAACGCAAGGCTCAGCACAACACCTGCAGTCACAGCAGTGAAGGTAGCTGGGGCACTGATGGTTTTGCCCGTCTTTTTCCGTCAGGATGTCTTGCTGCTGAGTCAGTTTATCCGTTCGGATGGAGGGATGCTGCCACGAAGGGTCACAGGCCTCTGCTTGGAAGAGCACAAGAAGGTTGCTGTCTGTGTGCAGATGGCTCACCGTGCAGGTACATAGCTCTGCCAGAGACACCCCCTGACTGTAGAGTACCTATTGAACCCCTTGAGAGGAGTCTCCTGCCCAACTGGTGTAGCTCAGTGAGATGTCATTGTCCAGTCACCCAGCAAACTCGTTACGGTCCAAGTGCTGGGACACGGTGATGAAACAGAGACTATTTGTTCTGCTTTCTTTGTGTCCTGACTCCTGCCTTGACAACAGACATTTATCCCCATAGATGAGGCTAGCGTTGCAGAAAGATCTGGGAAGTGGCTCAGTCTCCAGTAAATAATGATTAAACACCTGCTTCTGAAATTACTTGATTTACCTAAGCTTGACCTACCCCATTAGTAACATGCAACTCTACCATCTGCCATATGATGACTTTTTTACTTTTCCCTGGGAGTGGGACCCGGGCTGACGCAGTCAAGAGTATTGTGCTGATCTTTATGCCTGGTACCTGAGTTGTATCCAAGTTAAATGGAGTGAGAATTTTAATAGTCAGATTTTCCATCCTGGAGATGGAATCTGATTGGACACCAGTGCCCTGTGTCCTCTGTAAAAGCCTCTACTATGAGCCCAAGTGACAGTGCCTTTGGTGTATATTTCCTCCCTATATCCAGCACAACTTCCCAGCTTCTCTGGCTGGGGTGCAGGTTCAGCAGTGACTGAAGATAAAATACCCTTTCTACTGTACTTGAGCTTTTGTTGTGCTGTCCCAGTAGTGACCTGGGTTGCCTGGCTTATGAGGTGTAATGTGACTTCTGAATGCAATAGAAGCAAAGAGACAATGCAAAATACTCTCACATCTTTTTCTGTTTCAGGTTTGTTGCCAAACCACAGGCCTCCACTTCCTGAAGGGCATATTCCCAAGAAACCCAAGCTGAACAGGTGAATAGTCTTGTCTTTCCACATTTTTCTTTTTCAGGAATAAATTGGAAAGGGAAAAGCAGTTCCTTACAACTGGGTGAGAAATGCCTGAGGCAGCAGGGTTCATAGAGAGTACTCATCATTCTGAAGAAGATCTGTCACGATACTCTCTTGGCAATCTTTTAAGGACAAGTCGTATCTCATATAAACCATTTATTCGCACAAAATTAAAACTGCCACACATGTTAGAGTCTGCCTGCCCTTCGAGCTGTGCTCACCTCTTCATCACTAACAATCAGTCAGGCAGTCACAGGAGGATGCCACAGATGCAGTCACAGCACCACAGAGTGAGGTTGGAAGGGGCCTCTGAAGATTTTCTAGTCCAAGCTCCCCACTTAAGCAGTCACGTAGAGCAGCTTACTCAGAACTATGTCTATCCAGGTTTTGAGTATATCCAAGGACAGACCTTCCCCAGATTCTTCTGAGGGTAGCTTGTTCCAGAGAACCAGCCTCATACAAAAGTGTTCTCTTACATGCAGACAGAATTTCTTTTTTAATTTGTGGCTATTGCCTCTTGTCCTGTCACTGAGCACCAGTGACTGGGGAGAGCCTGCCCCTCTCTTCTTTATACCCTCCCTTCAGGTACTTATAAACATTGGTAAGACCTCACTGAACCTTCTTTTCTCCAGGTTGAGCAGTCCCTTCTCTCTTAGCCTTTTTAGCCCCCTCTTAGCCTTCTTAGCCCCCAACGGCAGGAGGGTGTTCAGGCAGTGATACCAGCAGTGGGGGGAGGGGGGGCTGAGCAGCCAGCAGGGGCCCATCACAGGCCTGTTACCTTCTGCCCCATCCAGTTTCCTCCAGTCATCGATTCGCCCTCGGCCTGCCCTTCCTATGCAACTGAGTCTCTTCCCCCTTCCCAACCTGAATGGCCCCTGGCCTTCGGTGGGCGAAGAGAAAGCCTGCAGCCGCCTCCTGCTCTGTGCCGGGCACTTGGAGGTGCTAATCCCCTGTTTATAACTTCACACTCTGTTTCCATGGGGATGTCAGAGCGGTGTACGAACCTCGCATTAGCAAACCGCCGTGGGGTTACCAGAGGCCATGGGGCTGTCGCTGGGAGAGCTTAGACTGTGAGGCTGAGGATGGCTGGAGACTCCTGCATTTCAAGTCTGACTCTACAGTGGAGATTTGAAAGAGGCTCTTGGAAATGCTAGCAGGCTTCATAATGGGTATCAGTGAGGGTCAAATTAAAGGACTGTATGTTTGATACAGCTCTGTAGCCATCAGATACTTCAACTGTAATAGCTTCTTCCTTGTGTCTTACAAGTCTTGGGGATTCTTTAGTATCTGTGTCTTATCTGGCAGCTGTGGGGTGGAGCACATTATCTTGTTAGCATTCACATTGCTACCCTGAGTAGCAGGTTAAGACTGGAAATGGTAAATGCAGTATCTTGCTGGAATCACACCAGGACTCCAGATCTGATGCCCTGACTCTTACAAATTGTTCTGTAGACCTTTAGTATGAATTAATACCTCCGGATACATTCTACATGCAAGTAGGTGTGCTACACCTCTAAATTAAATTGGAGATTACTGCATTGCTAGCCCCTCCCTACACTACCCTTGTTTTTCCCTTCCCAAAGAGGGAATGTAGCAGGCCCTGCCGAATCAATTTAGAAAAAGAGAGCAGAGCTCTTTGCTGAGGATACGGAGTAGCATTGAAGTAGGAAGACTTTGAGGTCTGGGTGGAGACAAGAGAATAGGATCAAGAAATGGGATTGAAAGTTTTGGTGGTGGGGCTGACACTGTACAAATGAGTCCCAAGAGCTGGGATAAAGCACAGGAGTACTTCAGAAGTGTACTCCTGGTACCTCATGATACTGTTTTCTCAGCCTGCTGGAAGAGGAAAGCTCTGTGTGTTGGAGCCTTACAAAATCTTGGCCATTCTGTATGAGTTTTGACGGTGTGAACCCCCACCTGTACTTCCCTTGTTGCTCTCTGGAGCAGTAGCTGGCATGGCATAAGGCAGGAGTTACAAATTGCTTCCTTCCTCTAGCCTGAAGTGCACCTACATGCTGAGTGACTGAAGTCATTTAGCCGGTACTTATTTTGGGAATGAAGCCAGAGCTCTTATCAGAAGTTTCCCACATAAATGACTTGTCCAAGCTTACCTTGTCTTTGCCTCTGTACTTGTTTCCAAAGCTTCCTGTAACTCTGCAGTAACTTGGGAAGCATACAACTTGTGGTGCTGCCAAGTGCACGTGAGCTGACAGGGGAGAAAGGGGGCAGAAGTGGGCTTGAACTTTAGAGTGGAACAAGCTGCCTTGTTCAAAGCCATCAGAACATGTCTGGGTCATCCTCTAAATGTGCAATTTCAGGGCTATTCACCTGACTTACCTTATTCCTTCATTGTGTTTATGTCTACTGGATTTTTAAGTGGCAGTTCAAGAAGGGATCAACAGGTTCTAATGAGAGTTCTATTATATTATAACAGGTTCTAACAGGTTCTATTGTAGCAGGCAGTGCATTACACAGTTAAGTGATGTATTTTCCAAATCTTTGAGCTTCATCTCTTTATGAGGTCACTGTATTGGCTGTTCTAGCCATCTTTACCACTCTGCTTAGATGAGAGGTAGCAGTGCCTTTTTGCACTGCTGCTATAGCACTGGGAATGGCAACAGGGAGAAACTGAGATGCCTCATAATATGCCTGAGCCCCTTGTTAAAGCTTTACCAAGAGAGAAATACAGGTAATGTAAGCAATCTGTTGTCTGTCTCTTTACTCTGAATGGAGAAAGTTTTCACTTTTGTGAAGGAAGGGCTTCTGAGAAGTCGCTGTCTACTCCAGATGTTACCTCACACACTTCTGTGGGAATTTGTAGTTTCTAGGAACTACCTGCCATCTTACACTGAGCTGAAGAATGTTTTGCTCATGGTAGAGCTCTTGACATACTATACCATCAGCTGCCTGAATGACAGGACAAAAACCTAAGATAGCCTTAGGGACTGATTCCACTCACATCACCTGGGACTGAAGGAGATTCATCACTTCAGTGTGAAGTGGGAGGCAGAGCCCAGTGCCTCTGCCGTGATACAGACCTGAGCATTGAATGTAGTCTACTGCATGTAGACTCAGAGCAGCAACCCCAGCCTGGCTGAAGTCTGGCAGATTTCTTCATTTGGATGAGCAATCCCTTTAATTTTTTTCCTGTCTGGCAAAGTTCTGGTTGGTGCTCCCTGTGGCCAGGCTTCTTCCAAGGCTATGTCAGTATTTTTGAGAGCAGCTTCATTTGTTGCTGGAAGAGGGACAAATGAGTCTGATGAAAAACTAATGTGTCCCTTAGACAATGTTCAGCCAGCTACACAAGAGGAACTCCATGATTTCTGGGCAAAGGTACTAAGGAAGTATGTAAAGGACTGAGGAGCTGCATTTACGTATACTTTTGAAAGTACTAAAAAAAAGCTGTTCCTCAGCTATTTTTTTACTTCAGTTGTGGCTGTCATAGCCAGAATGTTTGGCCCATGTCACTGTCACCCTGACTAAAGTGAGCCTGCTTCAAATCCAGAGAGTCTGGTATGCACTGGATAGCACCTAGCTGGGATTAAAAGGTACCATGCCACCATATGGAACTATCAGCAAACTGCCTGGTTTTAACAAGGGTCAGGGGTGCTGACATGCCATTGATTTAGTGTTGTGAAGTGTTGATTTATCATGCAGAACCCCTCTGCCTCTCAAGAAGGTGCTCTTATGGTGTTTATTCAATGAAGTTTTCCAAAAAGCAGAATTCCTGCTCTGTTTTCTGAACTGGTTGTACTATCTCAATTGTACAAACTTTGGACATTCCCTTCTACATGCCCCAGATTTCACTGCAAAGAGATAAGGATTTCCCTGCTTTGCCCTGGATCATTTGGCAGCTGGCCTTCCTCTGCCCACTCTGTCTCCTTATCCTTATTCCACTGCTGGAATTCAAGAAGAACAGAATGCTTTGAGAACATCTGACCTGTAGATCCTGCCTTCTACTTGGTTATACAGCTGTCTGGCATAGTACAGAACATTCATCCATGATATAATGTAACACAGAGGAGGAGATTGGGAACTGCAGAAGAAGGCATAACATGGAAGTGAAATGCTAAGCTTTGTGGTCCTGGGGGTGGTAGGAGATGTGTAAGAACGCCTTGTGGTCAGAATTCAACTGGGGAGCATTCCACATCTCCCTCTTCTATCCCCTAAAGTTGGGACACTGTCCAGGTGAAACTTGCCATGATATTTCTCATTTCTTGGACTTCAGTTCTTTGCTTTTTTGTTTTCTGCCTGATTTGACAGTGATAGCTCATGAATGTTACCATTTAATTGCTTTTCTAGCTATGGGTCTTCTGAAGAAATGGCCGTGGGAGTAACCCACATCATCCATGAACTCTTGAGACTCATGTCCTCACCTTCTCTTATGTATCATTTGTCTGCAGAAGTTGGACATGGAAAACAAATGAAGTTTACCATGTCAATGCAGAATTACTCCCTATAGTTCATTTTCCTCATGTTTGGCCCAGTCTGGGGCTTTCACTCTTTCCAGGGGATCATTCCACAAGCAAATTTGTCTTACAGCCAAAGATTGTTCCCTCATTCTCAGCCTGTATTCTTCCTTTCAAAACTTCCTGCTGTTATTTCTGCATTTGTTCATGCTCCAGCCTGGCATGTTCCAGTTAAGTGTTGCAGCAACAAAATATTTTCACTAGCCTGTGAGGCTGAGGAAGTTCTAAGTGATTTCATCAACATTGTGTAGGGTGACAGACTGCTCCCATACTCCAGAGTCATGTGTGTGCAGACCACCACACACCAGAACCATTTGGGAAACAGGCAAGCTCAGCTGTAGGTCAGACTTCTTCCTTTCAGTAATGGAAACCTGAATAGCTCAGCAGTTTTCTTGTCGGCATGGAGGTTTTTGCATGGAAAATGTGGACTAACAGTCTATCCAGAACAGCCCCTGAATTCAAGCCAGCATCTAGATGCTCTTTTAATATGAATATAGCACTCATGTTCTTCCGGCAGGTCCAAAGTATTGCTTAAAATGCAACACTGTGAAGTTTTTCCCTATCCAAAAGGACTAGGGGATATCACAGGTTCCCTGACTCTGAGATCTGTCAGCAAGAGGTGCCGTAAGATTATGGAGTACTTGATTTTGAGTGCTCAGCTGCCACTCTATTTCTAGCTTCCTACTGGAAGAGCATAACTTGGCACAGATAGTATCCAAGTCAATCCCTCCTCCATCACCTGAACTGGAGGAGTTGCTCTGTATTAAACAAGTGGCAGGCTCCCTACAAATTCCTCATGAATTACAAAGTTCTCAGGCTCTGTGGATACCTCTCATCCCTGGGAGCAGAATCTGGTTTCCCTACTATCAGCATTTCGCTCCAGCAGCATGTGGTTCCTCTCATCTGCATGGAAACAGTTGTGCATAGCATGTGTATTCAAAAGCAAAGAGCCAGAGCGGCTGCAGGTGAGCAAAGCCAAGAGGTGTCATGGGAAGGGATGTGGCAGGGAGGAGGCAGTCTCGCCAGCACTTTGATCGAGTGCTTCCTGCAGTCTCTAGCCCTCTGCCTTCTGCTCTTAATCCAAACAAAAGCCATATTGAAAAAGTTCAGTGAGGGTTCAGAAGTTCAGATTTGAACTGTACCAACATGGGCTTTGCTTGAGCTGTGTATATGGTTTTCTCATTTCCCTTAACCTGCACATGGAAGCCTTGTGCCTACTTCTAGGTCTGAAGTGGCAGCCTCCAAGTGGCAAGGCCTGCCCACTGAATAGAATCCATGAAAACAGACTTCCGCATGCTACAGAGATGTTAGGCTATTACAATGACTGCAGGTGAATTAACCACAATTGTTTCCATCCTGATTGTATCTTGCCTTTTCCCATCAGGGAAATCCCACCAGTGTTCCCATCACACTTTATCCAAACTACTCATTTGTGTACTTGGAGTCTAGGAATTCTTGTTCTTGCTCAAGACCCTTCAATACTCAAGGGGGCAAGCAGAGCCCCAAAGTGAGTCACAGTTCCCAAGACTGGCAGTTATATCCCCCTTTGCCCAGAGTGGGAGTTCTGCACACTGAAGTGACAGGTTGGGACACTGCAGACCAGCCACATTTGACATCCACCTGAAGGGTCTGTCTTGACAACCTTCAGCTACTTGAGAACATTCAAACACTCTGCCGGTGTGTGTTTGTAGGTGATTATAAAAATCTCCCCAAGACAAATCTTGTTGGATACAATGAAAAGTAGGGAGACCTGGCTAGAAAAGGGTGTACCCTACCTTACATGGATGGCAGAGTTTGCAGAGTGCAAACATCAGAGCCCTGTGTGCTGGGCTTTGAAGCTCTCTTGGGTGACTTTTGTGGATTGTTTTTACTCAAAGAAAAAAACCCCAAATCTGTGAAATCAGTAGGAGATGGACTTAGTCAAAGAGGAGAAGGAACTTTGTAGACTGACTGCTCCCAGGCATCAGGCTTTTGCACTGCTGAATCAAGGTGAAAAAAAAGAAAAAAAAGGCAGCAAACAAAATAGGACAAGTTTGAGTTTGGGACAAAGCAAGTATTAAAAGCCCTAAAAGCAAATGTGCTCCAGGAAGGGAAAGCGTCCAAATGTCTGTTTCAGCTAACAATGAAAAGCCCCAGCCTACAGTCCCCAAAGGAAGCCAAAAGCCTGGACCAGAGGGCTGGATTAGACCTGCTCAAAAGAGAAATAACAAAAGCTTTAAAATCAGGCCATTACTAAATCCTCCGTCCTATGCAGAATTGGGGTGTGCACTTCCAGCCCCCACACAGAAACAGAGGGATTTCTTAAAAAGCCACTGTCTGTCTAAACCTGCATACAGCATTGATGTGTATCTCACATTCACACATTCACTTCTCCCCCAGTGAGATCATTTATTATCACAGGAGCACTTTCCCGTAATCGTGTGGACACGTGACCAGAATTGCACTTGGCACATTGATGCATTAAAACAATTTGGGATTTTTTCCCTCCTTTTCTGTAAGTGTAGTCTTGCGATACCAAAACTTGTGCTATGGCACCCCCCTTGCAGCAAGGGGAATATGAAAAAGAGGACCTAGCCCATGTGCTCATCTAATACCCCTACAGGTTTTCCCAAAGGAGCTGCTTTACCATGGTCCTTTGCCAGGTTCCAAACTGGGGACCTGCGTTTGGTCTCTCTGAACTCCCCTTGCATGTGAAATTAGAGACAGGAAAGTCTTTCCTACTTCCTGTTCCAATGCTGTTATGTAAGGGATTCCACTAATGCACTAGCGCAGCGTTACAGGCCAGAAAGGGACCTGGTTAATGCACGTATAGGAAAACAAGTGGCTGGATCTTGCTGTGTGTCGTCACCCAGACCCCTCCTGCTGTTGCTTCTAGGTGTTTTAACGGTCACAAACTCCTCAAAGCAAAGCATTTGAAAAGTGGCTTGATTTCAGAGGTGGAAAGCTCCGCATGCGATTGATTTTTCAGTTTGTGATGTTAGGCAGTACTGAGAAAGAAAAGTGCTAAATGGGCTGCTGTTATGCAGTGTGTAGCTGCCTGGCATACCAGGCCTTCTTTGTAGTTCTCAGGAATGTGCCAAATGCCTTCAGACAAATGTATTACATGGTCTCTGTCCAAAGTTCTTAATATCTCAAATTTGCACAATGCAAATAATAGGTAACAAAGCTTTTTGTGGGGAGGATGAGTGATTGAGGTTACATTAAGACCATGGGATTACTCAACAGAGGCATGCAAACATCACTGGACAAAGTTTATCAGTCTGTTCCAAATTCTAATTTGTTGGAGCATTGTTTGTGCAGATTATGCTAAGGTTTTACTTTGGATCTTTATTGTCTGAAAAGACTCCTCTTTCTCTAAGGACCTCTATTCCCCTCTCTACTGGTAGCAAAAGATTTAAAGCCTAACAAAACTCCAGGCCACCCAGCCAGAGTAAGATTTCCAGTAACTGATTCTGGATCTGAAATCCCCTGCCTGTTTGCAAAGCCAAGTCTAAAACTTCAAATGGTAAAAAGCAGAGGATATTTGCCAGACCCTGCTCTTCACAGAGATTTGTACTTGTGATGATAATTCCATTTTAATACCTCTTACGCTGTAGGTGCCGACTTCCTGCACTAGCAAGCTGCAATAGTATTGTACAGAGAATACTAGAGCAAATTTGGGCATATAAAAATAGACCAGAAACCCATTGCATGCAGAAGTAATAACTAATTATTCCCCCAAAGTAAATTTATTCATTTTTAGAAACTTTCTCACAGAATTTAGCCTTTGTAATTAGTTTACTTTATTGAGACCAGCTGTTGAAATAACACTTCCCCTAGAGGCTGGATGCATTCAGTCTTGGACTTAGTTGCAATGAAGGGATTTGACACTCCAGTTTAGCTGCAGGTGGACAACTTGCCAGCAGCCTGGAGACTACACCTGATTTGTTTTGTGAAACTGAAGGTCAAGCAGGTGCCAGTGGGTTCAGTAGAGAGATGAGCTTAGAAATTCCAAAACAAACAAAAATTCCTTTCCAGTGGTCCCTTCTGAATTGAGGGAGCCCTGCTCATGGTTGTTCCTTTTATAAAGAGGCGTGTTAGGGAGGCAAAAGGTGCTTTGCTTCTGCTTCAGCTGGAACATTTTCTCAGTGATCAAGCTCAAACTGAAATGTGTTTGTGTTGTTTTGACAGGTACCTGACCCGTTGGCCCGTCAGATCTGCAAAGCCCATTTGGAAGAGGGGTCCTAAGTGGTGCAAAAAGCCCTTTACAGTTGGACACCCTTTGCTGAAGGATAATGTCAAATACACACAAAAGCCTCTCTGTTTAAACCACTAGTGGCCAGAACTAGCATAGTCAGTAAGCACATTTTCACTGTTTTGCTGGGTTTTTTTTCAAGTTTGTCAATATCTCCAATTTTCTTATTCCAAAATTGTCTTCAGTACTCTGTATTGTGTCCAGCTGTGATCTTTTCCGCTAGGAAAATACAAGAGCCATCAAAGCAAAGTTCAGTGTGCAGGATGATTTGACGAAAGCAGGGGGCAAAGACTTCTACCTCAAAGCCAGAAAGGATCTGTAGGCTTTTGTTTCTTTATGTTCCACAAAATGGGTTTGGAAAAGGATGTTTCCTTCTTTTCCCAGCAGTGAGTGGTGTTTCCCCATTAACATGTGTTTCAACTAAGATTTGCCTCATTGGACTTTTGTACCTGTGACAAAAATGGAAGAAAAATTTCTCTGCAGCACTATATTTTCTCAGTAGTAACAGAAATTGTTAATGACTACTGAAATTATTATTTTTTATTATTATCCTCTGTACTATCCATAATTTTCAGCAGAACACCTGTGGCAGTGGCAAACAGGTGTGTGTTTTACATGTCGCTTTAAGAATTCCTGGCTTGTGCTTCACTCCTGAATCTGGCAAATACACAGTGATGACATCCTTGATGACCGCCTGTTTTTTTTTCCCCTGGCAAATAAATTTTTCATAAATCTTCCATGTCAGTGATATGGTTGCTTCCTGGGATAGTGTGGAACTGATTAACCAAAGGTGGCACCATTTCTCTCCCTGTGTAGTACACATACAGATCTTTCACCTACTGACCATTGCTAATTATGGGCCTGGTATGAAAGGCTCATTAAATTTGTCATAGTCATTACTGTTTTCGCTCCATTTCTTTGGTGTCTATCTGGGGGCTACAAATCAATACAGAATTTTTATGTACTACTATACCACTTAGCCTTGTATTGCTTTTATCAGAATCATCTGCTAATACCATCAGCATGGACAGGAACAAAAGGTAAGGATAAACCTGTATTATCCAGGAAATCAAATTAGATTTAAATGGTTCTTTTTAGCCTTATTTTGTGAAATGAAAGCCATAGATTCAGCCCCTTAAGCTGGCCAAGACCTTTTGCTTTAGGAGACAGAGCCAAGACTTCATTAAGCATACTGAGATAAAATCTCTGGCTGCCTCTGTTTTATAAAGCTTTGAAAGCTATGTCCCTTCAGAAAGGAAAATATTTTTCTTTATTCTCATATGTACAGAAGTTACTCTGTCTTCTAGCCCAGGTAGCTCTGTTCAGTGAGCTTTGTTAATGGAAAAGTCACTGGATTAAACCATTGTCTTGAGATGAACCTAAATAAGCATGTTTTTCAAGACCAGGTGATGCCCACAGCTATTTTTTTCCTACAGTTTAGTAACATGAACTGGAAAGACCCCTCTAATTTTGGTGAAATCTTAACATCTGAAAAGCAAAATACTCTATTTAATATGCCTTTCTAGAGTTCAGGTTTTAGTACAGATCTCTTATGATATACATCAGCTTTCTACTCTGACTCCCTCTGCTTTTGTCATTCATAGGTGACAGCAGGTATTCATTCATGTTTCCAAATTAGTTCTTGTGTAAGCAAGGTGCTTTTGTAATCAGACAGATGGCCTAGGTTTGATTTCTGACCTAGAGTTTGCCTGTCGGGGAAGAAAATGCCATTTGTTACTATCTAAAGGATCCACAGTGACACATTACAGGGAGAGCTTGGTGCTAATAATGCCAAGGTTGTGTTCAGTGCCCATATGGGCCATTCACTTAAGAGCTGGACTCAGCGAGCCTTGTGGGTCCCTTCCAACTCAGAATATTCTGTGATTCTCTGAATTCAGTCCGGAGTGGAGGGAGGATTGCATACAATGAAGTCCTAGGAAAATAATCAGGGCCAGCATCCAGGCACAAAAGAATCCTGCTCAAGGTGCAGAGGTTTCACATTTTTATTAGAACAAGCAGTAAACAAAATTTCCTAAGTATAAAATCTAGATCTTTTCTAATTCTTGAGTTCTTCTCCCAGACAGAAGAGTCACAGCATAAAGGGCAGATCGAGATTCTTCTCACCAGTGCCAAAGTAGACATAGCCGAATTGCTTGGTCATTGGGACATGGTAGAATGTCAGTCCCAGCCACAGCAGACTCCGCAGCACCACCACAGTGCCTCCCTTCTCTAGCTGGATACTCCAGGAGCCTGTGTGAGAAGATGTGCAAGTGAATCACTGGAAAAGAGAAAGAGGCAACGTTCCTGCAGCATAAAGCTGAGAGAAGGGCTGCCATGGGTTCTGCCTGACCGGTTAACAGGGCGCAAGGCTGCACTGGAGTTTGTGGCACCTGAAAGGAGGGAAGTCAGGGAGAAAATAAACCTCAATGCCCTGTTTTCCTTTTGCCAGTTCAGCACTGCAGGCTGCCCTCGTTTCCAGATGTCTGGGTTCACATAGTAGCATATTCCCATGGCTATGGTAGTAATGTCATATGCGTCACAGGAAAGGACCCTCAAGCTCCAGACTGGTATAGCTGATCCCCAGGAGAGGCTGCAGCTATTCTTGGCTGTTTCTGAGTGGGCAGCAGTTACTCCAACAAGCTCTGCCACCTACTTGGTATAGTTAAGAGCTATAGAGAGCCAAGATGAGCTATAGCAATCCTGCATGGGTATGAAATTTGTCCTTAAAATAAACTTCTAGCATTAGTAGTGGGAAGAGAAAGAAGGTGCTTTCCTCCTTCAGGGAAGACTGGTTTCTTTGATGCAGCAACTGGAAAAAAATGAGAAAATGAAAAGTAGGGTATTTCCTATCTGAGAAAATTATAGAAAAGGTTAATTCTCTTCAGTCTTTCTTGGCTCCACTGCTGAAGAGGATGTGCGTGGTAGGGGCAAAGGGATTAGTTTCCACATTAATTTTGTTTTGGCTCCACAGAAAGAGGTTCGGAGCCAGTGTGAAAATGCAGTTTCTTCTGGATACAAGGAGCTCAGAGCCTCTGAGTATTTATTTTGCATCTGACATGACAGCTTGGGAATTGTGCCAGAGGGAGGGGGCTGAAGCATCAGCTTGGATTCAGTGCCAGAGGGCAAGGAGCTGTCAGGAGAAGAAAATACCAGCTTCAGCACCAAATCAGTAATGCCTAGAAGCTACAATGTAGGGAAGAAGGTTTCTGCTGAATCTTCATCTAAAATAATAAAGGAGCAGGCCCAAATTAAAAAAACGTGGTTGGAACTATCAGGCTACCACTGGCCTAGAGTCAAGCAGTCAGCCTATCTGTACCCAAAGCCAAAATCTGCCAATTCCAGAATAAGCAGAAAGCACATAATGTGTTGGACTATTTAGGCAGTATTCATCTTTGTAGATAATTTTAGGCTCATTAATTTTAGGCTCATCAATTTATGCTATGATTCATGCTTACTCATGTCACGGTTAGCCTGAGGAAGGGCTTCTGTGATTGCTGTCAGCTGCCTGTCCTCCTGCTCCCACTCACTTGTGACTCTTGGCCAATTTTAGTCACATCCGACAAAGGGCTGAAGGGCTTTAACACCCCAGGTTCCTACAGCAGGTGTCCATGGGATGTGGCCCAAGGGCTGACTGCAGCTCCTGGAGCTTTGGTCTGCCAGCAGCTGCAAGGAAGCACAGGCTGTCAGGCCTGCCTGGCAGCCATGAGGCAGCAGCTAGCTGGGCAATCTGCGTTTGTGCAGCCTTGGGCTCTTGAATGCTCCCTTGCAGTAGATGTTTTCTCATGTGCAGTTCATGGCAAACTACAGTAGCTGAGGGAATGAGGGAAGTTGAGGGGAAATGTTTATGGGGTGGCTGCAGAATCAGAAAGGAACAATACAATTCAAAACCCTGTAAAACCAGGTGTTATGAGTTGTGCTGCTCACCTGTTACCTAACTCTTAATATTTCTGTACTTCTCAAAAGTTTCTTGGACACCACTGTTTCCTCTGTCTCCTTCAGTAGCAAATTCCACGTTTGTTATACTATAATATGCAAGTCTTGTGTCGTCTCTGATCTGTTACCTTTCAAAGTACGCTCTTCAGTCATGTGCAAGTGTGGAACTCAGTGAACAGCAAGAATACCTACCTCCTTTCTGACAGACTGACTGGAGCTGCTGGACAGAAGTACAAAACAGACATTCACAGTCTTTTTGAGGAGATTTCTGCTTTGGCGAACTTATTTCTGATGCACTCTTCTCCACATTTCCACCAAAGACAAACAACTGGGGTTGCAGTAAAGCAGAGCACTACTTAATATCAGACGGTCAGTACAGGTGTGTGCCGTATTTTCACCTTCCTTGCACTGTGACATTTTCTACACAAGTCCTAGGTACAACATGAGCTAATATCTTCACAAGCAGTGGTTTCACATACAAGGCAATCCCAATCTCCCATCCAGTTTCTTCAGTGCGACTCATATGGACACAAACTAGACTGGATTTTCATACCTGGAGCGTATTATGGTTCACCCACTGGGATTACAAATCTTGACTGAGGGGATCTGCGTGTTCTTGAGAAATTTCACCGCTTGGATAGCATAAAAACCTGGATGAGGAACACTTCACTGCAAGGCACGTCATCCAGTGACTGAAGCACTACAGCCATTTGCTGTCAAAGGACAAGCTTTCAGTATCTTGAACTTTGTCTCTAAAAGTTTTCAGCATTTGCTAGTGACAGTAGCATGACCATGCATAGGACTGTTGATCAACAAGTAGCAGGCAAATAGGTCTGAACGTAATAGTGACAAGTAATTCGCAATTTCTCCTTGGAATGAGCAAAGCATGTCCTCCCAGCACATGGTTCTTCAGCTTGAATTTGTAGAAATGATACAAGTCTTTCCTCCAAATACTGGTGGTACTTGCTGCAGCTTTACACACTAGTTTGTGGGGAAGGGGATGACGGCACACCGTAAACTTTTTGAAAAGTTTCTCTGACAAAAAGATAATGCAATGAGGAACTGTCTTTGATTTAGGACCAGGCCTCTGAGAAGCAAATCTGTCAAGAATAGGACTGTGCCTTGCCTTGCTGGGTGGTGAAAACCTCTAGGGATTATCTAATTTGTTAATGCCTCCCAACATACTGGAAGCATCTAACAACCTGGGTACATGTGCTAGCTTGTTTATATATGTTCACCTACACAAATGAACCTTCTGCCCCAAACCGTTTACACAGAACAAAAAGAAATGCCTGGAGAGTGACAATGGGGAAAGGTAAGAGGGAAAACAGGGGTTTTAATGCTCTTAGGAACTATATCTGCATTTAGACATCATTTTGTTGGATAAATTCACAGAGGAGGTAGAGTAAATCAAGTTCAACATAATTTAATACCCATATCTGCTCCATGATCTCTTCAGAACATTTACCCAGTGACACATAGGCTTTTAAGTCTCACCAAAGTATTTGTCAGCAGTTAACTCCGCTGATCAAAGGAACTTCCTATGCACCTTCACACCTGGCAGAAATGGACAGATGTAATTGAAGATGGCTCCATTCACTTTCATGCTACATCTCTGAAGGTTGTGATGTGCAGTTTCTACATTTCCCTATCATCTGTCCAAGCTGCCAACTGTCAAATGGCTTTAATTTGTCATTGCATAAATGTGAGACCTTTGGGAAATACTAATTATTATTGTTACACTTTCCAGCTCTTCTCTAGTCCTTCATTCTGCATGTAGTTCTACACAAATGTGAACAGTAAAGTTTTGCTGATGCTGCATAAGCGTTCCTGTGAAATGAGGGCCTGAACAAAAACAAGCAGGTTACGTAAGGGCAATCCCATCTGGAACAGCACAACATAGGTTGAGAACAGGAAAAAATTACAAGAAGCTGTCTGGAACTGTAATGGCATTTTCACTGGCAAAATTATGATTAATCCTAGAGCTGCTCTTTATTCTGCAGAGCCAAAGAGTAGCAGCAGTGCCACCTTCCACCTTTTACTAACTGGATCACTAGAAACATTTTTCTAATCTAATCATCAAAGGTGATTTTTTCAATATACTTTTCCAGACTGGACTTCTGCAACACACAAAACCCATTCAGAAACTACATTTGATACACAATACTGGTGTATCTTCTAAGAAGAGACTATATATTAAAGTTCTGGAACCTATCTGGGTTCTTTGGACTTTTTCATAAAAGGAAAAAATTAGAACCTGTTATCTCATTACTTTTTCCCCATATCTCACCACATTAGCAGTGTTTGAGGAAATGGTGCATAAAAAAAATTTGCACTTCTGAGACATGGAGAAAGTTGTTCTCTTTGAAAGATATAGGACACTTGTGTTCTTCTCACAGCTCAAATCTCACAATGTTCAAGCAAGATGCTTTTTTTGGGAAGGCCTGCCTTTCTTGTAGGAGTTTGAAATACTGATGTAGTAATCACTCTAGAAGTACTTTAAACAGTAACTAATGAACAGTATGCAATAATATCTCAAAATGAATATGCCACCTTTTCTTCCTTAAGAGAAAGTCTTAAAAATGCATTTAGTAATGCAATATAAAAAGGAATGAGAACTGTGAAAATTAAATGCTACTTTCATGCTTTCATCCTTTTTTTTTTCTTTTTCTCTGTCTTGTTTTTTAAACTTCTGTGCTATTATTGATGGTTTTTGGGGTGAAACCATTGCATAGATAGTTTCAGGTCTGTATTACTATAAAAATGCAGAAGTGGGCTGCTGGGTCCAAATCCTTTCCATCACTGGCTGAGAATATTCTGTGGTAGACAGTGTCAGACAATATGTCTCTTACTGAGAGACTGGGAAGCTCAAAGCATCAGTCTGTAAGGTATACCAAGATTCCTAGATAAAAGTTGTCAAGAAAAAAAGATTTAAAAATATTACTATTTGCATTGGAGGGAATACAACTCGAACTAGGAGACAGCAAGTTAAGGTTGGATTTACTAGACTTAAATACTGACTTTAACATACATCTCTGTGCGTGCTATCTCTAAATCAGGCAGCGGAGTTAACTTCACTCATCATGTAAAGCTTGCTGAGGTGCAGGGAACTGGTCATTGCTCTCACACCAGAGATTCCTACCAGTAACACTGCTCTGGTGAGGTTCCCAAAGTTCAAAATACATTTCTTAAAAGAGCAAGTTAGTATTTAAGCTGCACCCAGCAAACTTAAGAAAGCCAAGCACTGTCTGTGCTGAAACTGTTGCCTGTTGCTGCTCCAGAAGGGAAGGGAGGGAGCTGCTGTGTGGGAGGAAAGAGCATGGGAAAAGTATCCGCTGGATGAAGATCTGGAGCTTCCTATTCCCTCTTTGGATCAGGCTGCAGCCTCCACCCCTCCAAACACAGGCAGGAATTCTGAGGAGTTCCTTACATCTTTCCCAAACCAAGAGAGTGCTTTGAAGATCCTGATGCTCACCCAGTGTTAAACCACTGCCTTTTTTTATGGCCCTTCAACAGCTGCCAGAACACCAGGGCTGAATTTCAAAAGTCAACCTCCTTCTCAGCTTCTTCTTCCTTTCCAGTCGCCAATAGAAATCCCTGTCTCATCCCCCATGTCTGCCTCAGCTATGGGCTGAGTCTTGTAATCCACAGAAGCAATAGAGTGCGTGAGACATGAGCTTTTAAACAAAACCCTTTTAAGAGGGCTGTTTGCAGAAGAACTTTCCTGCTGTAACTGGTCCACTTGCAGTATGACCTCTCATAACACTGCTGCTTTGGAGGTGATTCAG
>WAAG01037117.1:301-18650 GCA_013390105.1 Tichodroma muraria | reverse complement strand
GTCACAAGAAGTAGATTTAAATAGTAAACAGTAATATCTGCACTTGGCATAGACCGACAGATCTCTATGGGAGGCAAGAGCTGTGCTTTGCATCAGTAAGAACCTGATGCCTGCCACCCCAGTAGAAAGCTTTGTGTCAATATCCTTATACGCGTAGGAAATGAGTGACAGTCTGGACATAAGAAACTCTAGTGGCATAGGAAAAAAAGACTGATGGTGATTCAGGAATGAGTAATGGCCAATAGGAATACCACATGGCAACAGAAACCCAATTTAAGACCGCCATATGCCCAGGTACTGTCTCTTTTTTTTCTTGAAACCCTTAACCATGCTCAATTTGAGTTTTTCTACATTTTCCTGGGGTTTCTGGCCTACCGTTAGCCCTGTTTAAGCTACAAAGCAGAGTGAAGCCTACTAGCCTGCTGTCATCTGGAGCCCCAGACAGGGAAGCTTGATGGAAAACAGGCAGATTTGCTGTGCGTGCACAAATCAGTTACTCTGAGCATGTGCTTGCGTTGTACATTCTATAATCCTGGACCTACAGCTCGTATGCTATACTGGGCAACTACACAGATTCCTGCCCCACATTTTCCAGTCCTTATTTTCAAACTCATTCTGGGGTATCCTGTAAGTTTCTTATCTTGCTCAAACTTGGAGGGAAAAGAAATTCCCCTTCATTTATGCTTGTTTCTTGTACAAACCAGGATGCAAAATTTCTGCTAGCACAATGTATTTGGCTACTGGTGCTTACAAGACAAGGGGAGGAAATGTTGCTGTGGCATAAAAATGCCACAGTCTTCCTTCCAATGTGGGGAAACATTTTTGAAAACAACTGTGACCTTGGAGTTACCAACTCCAAGTCTAGCATGTGCCTCTGACACCTTCTTGCAACACTATTTGAAAGCTATCATTTCTCCCAAAATGACAGATAGAATGTGATTACAAGCATCATAAGTTTGATTTCAGCCCCCCATTAGTTTTAGTGACTCTACTAAAATTGCCTCAGATACAAGAGTGGGTGGTACAACATGTCCACACTATTAATGGCAGCAAAAATTCAGTCACATACATGTTCTCTTAATAAATATAACAGAATTCACCAAGGAAGGGCAAGCTTATTGAACAGACATTTTCAGCAAACCTACAGAACTGAATGTTAAACTAGGCTGACTTTTTGTTTTAACACAAGTTATTTACTAAATCAGAAAGGAATTTTTTGTTACATTAAGACTCTTGGGACTTCTCATTTTGAATGAGCAAAGACTTACACTGTTTCATGCAATATGATTGCTTTGGATTACATTCCTAAGCAATGCAGAGTGAGAATAACCTCAGAGCTGAGCAACCCCCTCTTGTTAGGATATCAGTTTTATGTTTGGCTTATTCTTTTGTTCCAGACACCTTTCTCACGATCTTTTGTAGATACTGCTACCACAAACAAATAGGGATCTAAGTTGTAACCCCTTACCATATTATTCCAGAGAGCCATGGCCATCTCAGCATAGCCTCTCACACTGAAATGAAAGCAGTCTGCAGCAAAGAAACTCATATCTGGCTTGCTGGTCTGCAATAAAAGCAAAAATTTATTTCTCAGCAAATTTCAATCTTTGAGATCTGACATATTTTATCTAAGAGTGTACTGTACTTGATATACCCACATCACAATTCTGCTATCTTCCTAAAGGCAATATGCTCATGTTTTCACACTGGAAATAAACTTAGGTGCTCCTAACTATGGGCTGATTACTGCACCTTGAGACAATTCTGTGTAATGCAGCCTGCTCAACTTCACACAAAAATTTTCATAACAAAACTAAACTTATCATTAAACCAACAGTGACAGCTGTTACACGGACCCTGCCATTGACCTACATTCCATTTTGTACAGAACTGATAGAAAAGTGCTTATTATTGCTTTTTAAACTTCTGTGACTCAGACTTACAGCCTTTCAAGTGTTGAAATTTCTGCCGAATTTCAGATAACAGTAAAAATGGTGGGCTTATCCAACTGTGGCAAATGTCTCTCTTAGGGGGAATTTGCCTCATCACTACCTGTATGGTGAACATTGGTCGACCTTGTAGACTGACAGGAAAAAAAAAAAATGGGGATGGTATGAAAAAAGGATCTGTACTACACAAAACTGGGTTGTTTTGACAAGGATTCATGTTGGATATTTGTATCCTTAACAACACAGCATACATAATGTTAAGGCTGGAGAAAAGAAAGAATCAGTGTTTGGTTTCAAAGGCTGCTTCCTGTTTCTATGCTAGAATGAGTCAGACATTCAAGCACTGGTCTCCATTTGAAGAAAACCTGAACACATTCCATAACCTAAATCGGGAAACTGCGGTGAATGTTAACAACCTCCTCAACAAGGGAAGCAACATGCAGTTTAGAGAAAGTCAGAGGGTGCTTAGTTTATGGATGCATGCTAGGAACACTTCCTAAAGCCATTTTGATTCACAGGCGGCACTGTGAATTTTCTTGCCTTCTTATGAGACCTCCTGTCTTCTCCTCTCTCACTCTTACCACAGATTCCACGCTGTGCCACTGGACTGTGAAAAGAGAAGAAAACACAGTCCTTGTGGCATGGATCTCACTGGCTTTAGAGAAACCAAGACACTGGCCCTTGCATAGTGGGAAAGCAAACCAGGACTCACACTATCCAGGGGCACCAAGGTGTTCCGGAAGAACGGCTGGATGACAACAGCAAAGTCCTCCCGCTGTTCGTACCGACCGCTGTTGATCAGCTGCAAGGCTTCGGCCTGCATGCGGCGTAATTAGTGAAAACAGAAGAGGTTTACTTGCAAGGCTCATCTAACACTTGTCAGCTGTCAGGAACGTGCAGATTACGCATCTTTCAGTGTAGGAAGCCGTAAATCGTTAGTGTAAATCCAGCTAAATGTTATAAAGCAGTCAAGAAAATGGCTAAGGAAATAATTTGGTTCATGAAGAGATTTTCATGAGGAAAGTGCACAGAAGCTGGATTATTTCAAACAAACAAAAGGAAAAAATACAAAGTTGCTTAGTTAAAAAAAATAAAACAGAAAATAGTAGTTCAAACCTTACTTATAGAAACCAAATCTGTACAATCTCAATGAGATTAAAGTTTGCAGAAAATTATAAAAAAAGGAACAAGGGCAACATTTTTAGAAGTGACAAATGAGTTCAGAATGCCAACCTGAGGCTTAAGCGCACGTGATTTTTCAGAAAGGTGTGCTTGAATTAAGATAATACTTAAACATTGAAAAACTACCTGCCACTTTCAAAAATTATGGTCACAGACATTTATACAAATAAAAAACCCATCTCATTTCAACTTGCCATCTTATGGGTGCAAATGCTAATGCTCCTGGTCATTCCTAATCCCTCTTCCTTAGTTAAGGAAAATGACCCCTCTAGTAGGCTTATACAAGCATTACCCAGGGTGAATTCCTTGAGCTTTGTCAGATTCATTGGACAACAGCCGCTGCCAGAGCCAGAACAGAGAACATAATGTGATCTGATACAGTGATTCCTGTGTTCATAAGAACATCGATGGAAAAAGCTTCTGCTCCAATAGCTATTTATAGCCTCTGTTAATTTTGAGTGAATCTTACGCCTGAGGCTATGAAAAGATAGCCTCAGATTGCAAGCTGGCCCATGGTTGGTTTAGGTAATTTCTTCTGCTAAGAGTAACCACAAAACAGCTGATGCAAGGTCATTTGTCACTCTTGCAGTGACATGTTAATTCATGTGAGCTACTCATTGGACTCATAACAGACACACATATCAACAAAGCAGTCATCATTACTAAATCCTTTTGAGCTATTGAAACAGCAGCTGGAAACAGAACTGGTCTCCATCTGCATCCAGCTCAGAACTGAGGTCAAATCATAAGGCAATGTAGAAAGTCTCACACTGCTGCTAACTGGTTAGCTGGGTAAGGGTTTGATTACGCTGTAGCCAAATTGTTTTCCAGTTATCCCTCTCTGTACTGCTGAGGATATGCGTGACAGGAAGGGCAGTGAGGGAGGCAATATAAAGAGACACAGGTGAAGATGACCAGTTACAGAACCAATGCATTACCTGAAAATCTCTGTTAACTCTCTTAATTTCTTGTAATTCAGAAGAATTTTCCTCTGGGTTTAAGAAACATGGGCAAACTTTCCTTCAATGAAAGAAATATTAGAATTAAAAGCCAGTCTAGAATAGTCTGTTCACAGTTCTTCGGTACTGTGTGTCTGCTTCAAGAAGCTCAGGACAGGTGCTCAAAGTTCCCATGCAGAAGGGAGAGCCACCTTGGTGGCTTAGGAATGTACAGATACTTCAGAAAATAAAAATGCCTTCTGACTTACTTTTCAAAATGAACACCTACCACAGGCAGAAAGAGCTGCAGGATGCACAACTCTTGAGTTAAACACAAAGAAGTGTTTAGTATGCCGCACATTAGCAGGAAATCACATGTGTTAGAATAACAAGAAAGCCCACCCCATGAATGGGCTTACAGCAAAGTTTCAGATATTTGGGAATTTAAAGTTAGAAAAGACAAATTTTTCATGTAGTCTGAGTCCTTGCACCACTCTTATTATGTTACCTTCATAACAAGATGTAATAACTTGTGCTTCACTGAAATTCATCTTCTAAGAATGTGCTTGGAATGAACATGAAGACATTGAGCAAGACCATCAATTCATTATTTTCTCTTCTACTGTGTTCCTATTAATCACTTGTATTTTAAAAAATCTGTGCCTAACTTAATTTGAATTCATATGGTGTCACCTTCCAACTACTGGTCTTTGTTACACCTTTCTCTGCAAGACTAAAAAGCCTTTTCATGTCCATTCTGATGCCTTTAAAGACACTGCAGCTTTCTAAAACAAGTCTCTCAACCTTCTTTGAGTTAAGATTTCGGTCTCCTTCATTAGGTGCAGTTCCTGGTTGTGCTCTGCTGTATACAGCCCAGCCTGCACCAGAAGTAACACAGCACTGGATACAAAGAGAGGAACCAGGGATATCAGCCTGTGCTGCTGGCCAGCAGATGGCTGGACAAAAAAGCCTTCGAAGTTCACCAGTACAGCAATATGTTGACTTGTACCGTGTCATGCTGCCTTACAGCTGAGAAGTGAGAACTGTGCTATCTACAGGTGCACGCTTTTTAGCTGAAGTATTGCAAGAAGCAATAGAAAGTTGATGGGAACTAGTGCATCAGGTAAAGGCAGTAATGCAAGCAGCCTGGAAAGCTCAGTGTGCCTGTCCTCCTGTAGAAATTGAGGCTGAGCCAAAAAAATATCACTTGATAGGCAAAGAGCTGTTTTGCTCACTTACTTTGCTGTCAAAGCACACTCTGAAGAGCTTGCTGTGATTTGACGCAGTCCAGAGAACTCTAGCATCTCCACCATGTTGATAAAGACTCTTGGGAGCTGCGAGGATTATAATAACCAGACATACAGACATGTTACAAATAACAGAACATGATACCGCTACAAAGAGCGAGAAGTGCCATCCGCAGGTCAGGGAGCGAGTGCAACCCGCACTGGCTGCAGCCAATGGCATGTGCAAGGACGATGAATAAAAGGAGGGGGAGGGAGACATACAGTGGATGGCAGCCAAAAAAAATCCAGCAGCTAGTACAAACTAGCCGAAACACTGCTTCGCTCCCTGGGACATTTCCATTTGCTCTGGGGTAAATGAAACTGTTCATGGTTGGTTTAGCCATGAAAACTGGCCGTAGGGTCATGGTATGTTTGGTCCACAGCATAAATATCGTCAATCACATAGTTTTTCTGAAACTGCAGCCCTTTTTCTCAGGGCATTAGCTAGTACAGTCATTGAAACGCAGCACTGAACAACAGTGGGACTCCAGCTATTTGAAAGATGACCTTGTATGAAACATAATCACTGACAGACTATCAGAGGTGAGAAAAACATCAGTGTACTTGCCAGGAACGTAGCTTGCTAGGGTATCTTAAAAGCTTACCTCCTTATAGAAAATATCCAGAGTGTCCTGAAGGTGCTTTACATACTTTTGCGCTGAATAGGTTTCCTGTTTAAAAAAAAAATTGAGTAAGTAATTTTCAGGAACCAACAAGGTGATCTGTGAGAAGATATACCAACTTGATGCTCCTTTTTCCTTTTTTTGGCAGATATATTTCCAGATCAAGAAGTTTACTGGCATACGTACAGAGGTTATAGAGTGCTTGTGTTTTTATGACATTAATATATTCCTCTAATCTCTGTAGAAAATCCTGAGGTATCTTGGCAGAGCCTTTCCCTGATAATGACTATATTGATCACATTTTTGGATTTTGGGTTGTCTTCTATGGGACCCAGAGCAGACTGGTTTGCCTTATGAACAGAACAATATATTTGCTTGTCAAACTGCCCATCTGGAGAAACTGATATGAAGGCAGTTAGACCCCACAAAGCCCATAAGCAAAATAACTCTGTGACTGTAGTTATAGAGGTGCAGCTGTGGGGACAAAGGCTCAAGGCAGCAGCCTGTAAAGGAAAGAGCAAGAGAGAACAGTGCCTGGCTATTTCAACAAGTTGGGGTACAGACCCCCAGCCTGTGCCACATGAGCAGTTTCAGAGGGGATGACCACTGACAGCTAAAGAAAAGACATGTTTTTCACTACAAACTGATGTTATTATTTTGAGTGTCATTCTGAAGCAAGAACTGGGCATCCTCAGTAACTATTGGGTGGAGATGTTTTCCAGAAGACTTCAACTTGTGTCCCCTAATATGCCTGAGACTCCACACTGATTACTTTGTCCAGTTAAGCAGGGAGAGCTCTTCAGCTTAATCTTTGTGTTTTGTTTAATATGAGCAGGTTCCTAATACTTAAATAATGCATTTCTCCAGAGCTGCAGTGCCCCTGTATTGAAAGTGTGCACTTGTGTCTGATACAATACAGATGAAAGGGGCAGGACTTCCAAGTGCTTTTTAAACAAAGAGGAACTTTGGCTCCCTGAGAGAGAGAAAGGCTATGTTTCCAGGCTGGTCACCTGCCAAATGCCTGGATAAGCATACCTAATTCAGAGATACAAACCTTGTCCAAGCAGTACTGGCAAAGGTCGCTGCCTCCAACAAGGATGGTAATCAGCTTCCAATCTTCCTTGAAGTTAATTTTCTAGTGGCACATAAGATAAACAGATTGCAGCATTCATTGCTTAGGCATGCAGAGGTAAAATTCACAAATGGGGCTAAATGGGGCACAGACAGTAGGGCAGAACAAAGAAGGTATGCTGAGTTAAGCTGGCAAAAGAAAAGCATCTCTCCAGGGGGAAAATCTGAACTGTTTTCTAGTCTACTGCAAAATCTACCTTGGCTTCTGTAAGGAAATTCCCTTCAGCAGACAAGCTCCGTCAGGGTAACCAAGCACAGAACTGTGTCTGTGGCAGCAAGCATCCCTAAATGAATGTCAGCTTCAGAGCAGGGATGGACAGGAGAGATTTGCCAGCCATGGCTGCACACTGCAGGCAGTGTGGGGATAAAGCCCTGTGGGAGTGGAGGCTGGAGTGACTCATGTAGCTGTGGAACTGGAGCTGCTGGGGATCCCTGCCAGCTGGGCAAGAATTACCCCGTGGCCAGGAGGGGCAAGGGGTGCCCCAGGGAACAGACAGCTGGATTAAAATAGAAGAGTCCAGGAGGCTTGTGACTTCACTGGGCTCATATAAGGGCAGCTGCAGCATCCACGTCACCACAAGCTAACAATAGGCGCTGCTGAGAGCTGGATCTCATCAAAACATTTTGTAACATTCAGTACAAAGAAAGGAATCAAAGGCAACTATTTTTAGTGTAGTGCATTTACATAACAAACATCTGCAAAAGGATCCCACAAATAGAGGGAGGGCCTGGGAATCACCCACAGGTCTGAATTCTCCTCTTTAACCAGCAATTTGCTCAGAAAGACTTTCATGAAGAGACAGTGTTATGGCAAGGACACACCCCTCTCCCTTTCTTAAAAAATGCATAAAAACCTGTGAATAAAACAAAGCATGACAGCCTCTCCTAATCTATTGAAAATCCATGCCAGCTCCCTTCACTCTGCCAAACAATTGGCAATGCAGAGTAACTGACAGTGGGGTGAGCACGAAGCATCCATCAAGAGTTCTGGCGTGGAGAGCCACATGCTTTGACAAATCCTGCTTATTCAGTGCCTTCCTTTCCCATTCAGTCTGAGCCAAGGAGCACCAGGCACTCCCATTCCCTTAGAGGGAATGCTCTCTCTGAACCAACAGCTCACACGCAGACAGTCATCCACTCAAATTCAGCCAACACTCGGAGCAGGGCAGACTTGGGTTTCTCAGATTTCTCCCCCTCCCTGCTTTTGATGCCCTTTGTAACCCTCAGTGGAGTTGGCACAGCAGACTCGTCCACAATGCTAGATCCCCTACTAATCCTCTAAAAGATTATGGTGTGACAGAGATCATCCATTCCTGAGGTTTCTGGTCACTGATCAGTTATTTGCCTGTTCAAAACCAGACTTTGAGAAGGCTTTTTCTCCTACCAAGACTTCAGTATTCCCTCTTCCCAGCATTGTGAATATTGTGATTCATGTTGGTCTGCAGGTACCTGCTTCAGCAATTTCACACTCAGCCTTTATGACCTTCACTTTGAAGGTTGCTGCTCAACTAAGCAATCCTGTGATCTCATCAGAGCCTTGAGATTTCTCCTCTTCCTCACTACCACCCTTACATCTCCTGGCTGCACTGCGCCCTACATTAGGGGTAATTCATCTGGCACATTCATCTTGGAAAGTGCAGCAGAGACAAGGACTTTTCTTTCATCAGTAAAGCACTCTTCATGACTCAAGCATCCCATTAATAACAATCATCTCCCAGAGACCATGGCAGCACCACCAAGGTGCGTCCCAAATCCCACTTACCGAGCTGCTTCTCATCAGCTCCACCAAGGCACGTGCTTGGGCTGGCATATCACTAGGTGAGAGAACAGAAGATTTTAGATGTGTTCTCTAAAAGCACGTCACCTTCTTGATCCCCATTCCTCATTGCAGGGGATCTCAGGATGAGCAGAAATCAGTAAAAGGAAAGTGATTCCTCAAAAGGCTGAGCAAACACTGAAGGACCAAGTTGCACAAGTGAATAATCTGATCTTAAAAGGCTTCAGCTGGGATGGCTGCCAAGTGGCAGGCAACTGGTATGAGTTCTTCCCATCTCAGAGTTGGCTTCAGTGCGTTTTGTTTGGGAAAAAACACTAATGCCCAGATGCACAGAGACATTGAGTTGCATAACTCGCTTAAAAATCTAGTGGGGGAGTTAGGTGCTGACACAGAAGCTGGGCACCTAACCAGCCTTCCTGATCCGGCCTTAAATTCCTAGGGCTTGTCTTATGGCTGGAAGAGAGTGCTTACACTGTGGGACTGCCAGGCTCGAGAGTCCCAGTCCAGCTCTGGACAGGATGCAACATCCACAGGCCAAAGCACAAACCATGCTGAGACACCAGCTGGAAATGAGCTCCCGATATACTAGAAAAAGACTGTGCTTGAGCTAATAAGCCCTGCCTCTCTCCAGCAACTCCATAAATGCAGTTACATTATTTGGATTCCTAGAACCATATTGATCACGCTGAGTCAGCTTTGCTCAGGGAACCTATGAAATATTTAGTAGCTATACAGGCTTTGATAGTTATCCTAAATCTCTCTTGCAGCAGATTTAATGGTTGTTAGAGGCGTCACAAAAAGCTTTGGAAACAAATTCTGTGAGTATTCATGGAGCAGGCACAGTGTAAGCCATACAAATTCTTATATGTTTTGGTTGTTAACAGACTAGTAGATTTTTTTCTTCAGGAGGAGAAAGGAGTTATTTCCCAGACACATTTTTTTTTTTTCCTTTGCACTGCAAACAGGAATAATTTTTAATACCATTAGGGTAGCAGTGGGCTTCTATTTGTTAGTTTCAGGCATATTCTCTAGAAATTAAGGAATAAAAGAGATGCTCATGAATTTTTTTCTTATTGCAGATATTGCCTGACAGTGAATTAGGGACCTGTACACTGAAGACTGGTCAGAAAGAGGTACTGGTTGAATTAAAAGCATAACTAAGGCATTGGCTCAAAAAAAAAAAAAGGGCAGATATTGAATAAAGAAAGGAAGCTTGTGTCTAACTTAGAAAACGATAACAAATAAATCCCTCAAATACCAAATTGAATTAAAAAAATATAAGTCCAAAACTCACAATTAAAAACATCAGATCACAGAAACATGCTGAGTACCAGCAGGTCATCAGCATTATGCCAACCCTGACATGCATCACTGCATAACCTGCCAGTCCATCGCTTCTCACTCCTCAGCCTTTCTCATTTTGCAATGTTCTTACCGTGCTGCAGCATTTCTTTCTGCAACGTTGAATCCAGCTGTTTCCTTAGAACTGCCAGTGGAGAAGCCAAAGAGGTTCGGATTGAATTTCTTCAAGATGTCTTAAAAAGAAAAAACACAGTATTTAACCATTCACAGTACAACCAGCAGCATTGCCTCCCTGCAGAAGCAGGAGCCAAGTGAGTGGTGAGAATACGGACCTGTGTTTTCCCCTCATTCACTACGACTTTACAGAAGCTAGAGACACACTTGCTTTGAAAACTCTAGTTACTGTCCAAATTTCATCACTGCCATCATTTCTCTCCTTGGGCCTGAGGAGCCAGGGCCTGGTGGCCCAGGAAATACATAGATGGATCTTGGGCAAATCACCAGTCTTGAATTTAAGTGTCAGAGTATTTGTGGTTACTTTCTTTCATGGACCAGAAGCAGGTGCCCTGAATATGGCCCTCTACCTCTCACTCCTACAGCTAGATAACAATACTTGTGGCAGGGGAGTGAATTTTTTTCATTTTTTTAGATTTCACTGAAACTTTCAGTGGGGAAGCATGATGTCTGAAAACTGTTATTGTTACTGTGTCTGTAGTGCTGTCTAAAACCTCTTTATAGAATCTCATTTATAATGCATAAATGAATTGCGCCTTCTATTTTTCTTCAAACACAGTGATATGCCTGGTACAAGGCAAAGCACATCAAATTTTATTGCTAACAATGTCAGGTCTTGTCAAACTGCTCCCCAGCATGGATCACATACAAATAGAGCAGCCATTGTAAACCAAGTGCCTTCCAGTTTATTGTCACATTGACCACTTACTGGTTTCTATGGCAACTACAGGCCCAATTACACAGAACACTAGGGCAAAAATTTACAGTACTTTTAGAATTTTTTTTCCACTGCTATGTAGCAACTTGAAATCATCGGGAAGAACCGTAGCTTTGTCAACAATCCTGGCTAGATGGACTGCTGATTGTTTCATAACCCTTCATTTGTCCACAGACATTACAGTCAGTCCCTAGAAAGCACAAAACAAAATAAGGGAAGAGCAGGTCTGCCATGAACTTCTGTTACCTTCAGCACATTTACTCCTAATTCTTTTGGTTAAAAGGATGATACAATCACATGCAGGTCCTGTGATGTGAAGGGGCTGAATCAACTTTACAGGTAATCAGGTCAGCCTGGATTTCAGCTCTCACTCTCATGAACTACTTATACCTACAGCAGATGGACATCCCCACCGTTTTCAAGGGAAGAATGATCATTTCCAGATGTTTCCTAGCATCCACTTAAACAATCTACAGTGTAACACCCAACTTTTGCTTTTCTAGGATACTCACTGGGTAAAGTAGCCTGGATCTCCAGGGTCTCATCACCTCCAATACTACAAAGGGAAAACAAAATCAAGCAGTAGGGTTAATCCTGCAGCCATCTGTCTTACTGTCATCTGTCTGTATTGTTAACCCTACGTTGTTGTAGCAGCCCAAGAAGGAAAAAACAACATCCTCCCTCCCCTCCTCCCCCAAATACTTGCTTCAAACAGGACTAAGGAGATAAACCACAGGAATTCAGGGAAAGCAGTGAAAGGATAACTCACATTAAATAAAGCAGGGCAGCACTAAGATAGAAGCTATGCCTTCAGGCTGGGAACAGACCATATTGGGAGAACTGATTTTTCATATGGTCATGGTGGGATACCTATCACAGAAAGGCGTATTTCCTCACAAAAGTGGCTCCACATTACCTTGCTGAAACTACATTTGCACGCAATTATGCATAGGAGAGACCTCATTAAATATCCATTAACTACCTACTTGCAATTCTGCAATGCTGATTACATAGAGCCTCTGCCTCTACCTTCAAACCTTGTCTGTGTGCAGAGCCAATACACTTGCACCACTTGTAGCAGCCCCTCCTGAAAATATCCATGCCTGCAGACACATGCAAAGGGACGCAGAAGGGGCAAAGAGGACAATGTATATGTGCACACATTTATCAACCATACGTCTGCCCATAGGGAGCAGGCAGTTTGCTTCCACTCCAGCATGGATATTGAGCTTTACACCCTCTGACGTGCAGTTTGCCCACTTTGCAATAGCAAAGGTGTTTGGAACATCTTCACTGAGTATGCATGCAGTGCTCTTGCCATGCTCATGCCAATCCACACTTACTCAGACTTTCTAGCACTAGACACTGCAGTAGATAATTGCAGCAACATTTTGGATAGGCTCCAGAGAGACTAGCAAAAGGCTAAAAGGTACTGTGGCACAGGACCACGCTTGTAGCAACCAGGTCGGGTTAACACACACACACAAAAAAAGGAAAAGAAAAAAAGAAGCAAGAAAAAGCCCACAAAAACAAACACAATCCACCTCCTCCACAAAGATGTACCTACACAACCAGGTGACCCATACTTTTAACTGTGTGGACAAAAGCAGAGAAAAAAAAAGGAATTTTCACTCGCCTCCAGGAAAGTCCCTTCCAGTCTGTTTGTAGGTCCGGTACTTTGGCTCCTACTGCAGTCTGGAAAAGATGGAAATCACAATTTATAAAACAGTAAAAGAAAAATGCCCTACAAACTTAGGTAAAATAGACATCATGTTTTGAAAGTGCTGAAGCATTCTGGTAACATTACACTGCATCCAGCCAAGCTTTTGCAATACCCCAGTTTTAGCATAAGTGGTCCGTGTCCTTATTCACCACCACACACTGGCCTGTGGGCAGCCCTGAATCTCCCATTTCTGTGCTTCTCATACGCAAAAGGAACTCATCTACATAGTAAACCATGGAGCACCAGAAGACACATAATCCAGCCACAGGACATCAGATTGGAAGGTCAAGGACATAAGACTTTAAAGCTACTACTCATACTGTTTTAGCAACCCAGATTAATATCAACAACTTTGTACTTGTTTGGATTTTTTTCTGATGGAAAATGCTTCATCCTGGCATCTCATGAAGAAAGATGATTTTGAGAGACTTAATAATCCAGGAAAAAAGCCCCAAACACTGATGAAAAATCCCCATCCAGTTTTAGCAGTACATAAATCAGAAGAGCTGCTTTTTAATCTGCAAGGAAATATTTGGTGTTCAACCCATTTTTCCTCTTCTAGATCCAGTCTGCTACTCAACACAGACTTGATGAGGTGTAGATGGGATTTTTTTGCCAGTATAGATAAGCATGTTGGTGTGTCTATTGTTTTCACTGTGCATTGCTGCTAGAGAAGTCAGACAGATGAATTCTAACCAGTGACATGACTAAATTGCTCAATGTTTCCTTTATCTCCAACTGTATCTAGACTGAGACAGCCTTTCTTCCTGCACTATGAATTTCCATATCCTTCAAAATTAAATAAATACATAAAGCCATCAGAACAAAGACCTCTGTGCCGAATTTGAGTAGCTCACAGGATGGGGACAGACCTCTAGCAAGATCAGCACCCTGACTCGCATTCAGGGCGGCAAACATGAGGAGGTGTTCTGCTGCTTTACAGTTTTTTAGTGGTCTCAGGTAATTTCGCATTCTTCAAAAAGCCATGGCACCAATTCAGCCATAAACACTGACTGCATGCAGGGATCTTGTGAGGAGATTGTCCAGGAGGACAATCCATGTCCTGGTGGACTTTGCTGCCGCAGTCCCCCTGCGCCAAGGACGGTTACGCCGTAAGAAGCACGCGCGGCTGCTGTGGGAGGTGTACGTGTACACAGGTGGGAAATACTCTGCCAGTTTTTCTGGCCCTCCAAAATAAATCACTTAATAAAACCCCCAAACACACCTTGCTGTGGCAGTGGCAACTGGCAGGAACTGCATGAATAATGGCATTATGGGAACCTGCCTTGCTCAGCTCTTGAAACAGAGACCTCAAGCAATATAATCTGGTGCATATGACTAGGGCTTCCTGAGATATTTCATATATTAAAAGAACTAATATTTTTAAAGTAAGAGATATGTGCTAGTGCACATACCTAGCATTTGATGCGGGGAAGGAAATAAAGCAATTAATTTTAAGAGTCATGGCAATGGATAGGAGGGAGACTTGCAGTGCTTTACTTATTTCTTCTAAGAAAAGCTCAAAGCTTTGCAGCAGGGGGAAAGCCAGGATTATACCAGGTCAAGCAAAATCAGTTTCAGAGCTAATGAGAAGGTGCATGATGCATAATGAAGATATATGCACACCTGCCTGTAAGATAAGCCTGATCATTTAAGGGCTTCAGACCCTTCAAGTCCCTCTGAACTCAACAGGAACAGAAGCTGCTAGAACAAGCACTGGTTTAGTTCAGGAGTTAAAATTCATGGGAACTGTTGACGCAAATGTGTGCTTTCATCCCATGCCAGAACAATTCTGTAGGGCTGTGTAATTCTAGAACTTTTTCTCAGAAAACTTCAGTGCAGGTCTGCAGTATTCCCTGCTATTCTTATCTGGGGCCTTTTTTGGGTTTTTTTGTGCCTACTTTTTGTTTTAAACCTCCATTTCTTAGTACTTGAAATACATCAGAGCTTTAACTGGAAAACATCTAACCCAGGAAGCAAAATCCAAAAGCAAAGCTCTGAAATACAGAAGTATTAGAATTATCTCAAGTGGGAAGCACTTCATTTTGCAATCAGTTATTTCCATGGGAAATCAAAAATTTTAACTGCTTTCACTTCTTTTTTTTTGTATCAGAAGAGACTATTCCTTACAAGACAGCCACTTCCCTTTTCAAAAACACTTGAATGAACAGTATGCAACAGAGAATGGGATCCCATTTCAGTCCTGGCCTTAACTATTCATTACTGGATTACACAATTGCCAGTGTCACTCATATTCCTTCAGGCTATTTCTTTGCAAAGGGAACCAGGTGGATGAGTTTTGCTTTGCCAAGCCATAGCAATTTGCTTTCTATCTGATGATGCCCGATGTGACAACATCTGGGTAGAAATCGACAACTGCTCTTCTCATCCAAACATGGGAATACATCAGTACTCACAGTCAGGGAATCTCCAAGTGCTCCGACGACTTTGACGTCAGCTGGCCGTAGCTCATGCGCTAAAATGCAGTAGGAGAATAAAAGCAGGATTACTGACAACTGACAAAATACTGTTTAATAGAATAAGCATGCAAGTCTTAGGGTCCAATCTGATGGCATTTTTGCAGACTTTTAAGGTAGAAAAAGCCTCAGGTTCTGTGTGTCACCTAGGCAAAATGTGTAACTTCTTACCTTTGCTGGCAACAGTGTATTACACCAACATGGAAAGAAATGGAACTTAAAACAGCTTAGGTAAAAAATTAAAACAGACTAGGTATGTTTACAGATGCATACATTCAATATCTTTTAACTGTCTTTCAGGTTTGGGTCATAGGTCAGTATTTCCTATTAAAAATCTCTGTAAAATCTTCAAACTACACACAACACTTGCATTGCTCTGCTTATCAGAGCACATTCCAACTTGCTAAGTCACTAACCCTCCTGGGCAATTTCAATGTGCCACTTTGCTGTATGATGAATGATGTATATGATACATGCATACCTTAAATGTGATCACATTTATCCACAGAGACATACCTGCTGTCATGCAGAACTTAACTGTGAATGGCAACACAGATTTCTTCCCTTTGCTCCTAAATATATCAGCTTTTATTGTTTACTTTCCATCTAGGATGTGCAATTTCAACATCTTATTGTTTGTAGAAAGAAAAAAAGGATGAATATTTTCCTGTGTGTGATTTTAGGTTAGAAGTCCTTTCTCACCTGAAGTTGGGACACGACTAGATGGAGTATTACCAGGACACGACAGTTCACTGCCCCAATTCTGAAATGAGAAGTTACAAAATTGTTTCATCTTGTAGCTAAAAGATAATGTGTAATTCATATATGGTTTAGTTGTACAGTGAAGGGCAAAACCAAGTTAAAACACAGATTCTAGTTTGGTGCCTATGTAGCTCAACAGTCTTTTACACCTCTTTGTGGAATACTATCCATACAATAAGTACTTCTGGTAACATTTTCTATCCAAAGCATAACACTTCTCCAAAGATGAAACATTTTGTCTTGGAATACTTCTTATGATAAAGTTCCATAAGGATGATTATTTTTTCCCTCTGCACTGTCTAGAAATTCTGTCCATGACCTACAAGGTGGGTTTGAAGTCTTGCTCTGTCTCAAAAGACATCAGATGTAAAAGCAAATAAAAATCAACAATAAAATCCCCAGCCAAGTTATCATGTTATATTAATGTACTATATTATTAATGCATTATTATACTAGCTGGTGAAGGTTTTGAACATAAGTCCTGTGAGGAGCTGCTGATGGAACTGGGGTTGTTTAGTCTGGAGAAAAAGAGGCTCAGGGGTTACCTTATCACTCTACCACTGCATGAAAGGTGATGTGATAGGGAGAGAGTCTGTCTCTCCTCCCAGGCAACCAGTGAAGGAACAAGGGGAAATGGACTCAGGTTGCACCAGGGAAGGTTCAGGTTGGATATTAGAAAAAATTTCTTCACTGAAAGAGTGGTCAAGCATTGGAACAACCTTATATATTCTATTATTATATTATCGTTCCCCATGTACCTTGCAAGGGAACCTATTCTTTCCCTAGAAACTTTCAAAGATGGCTTGGTTTCACTGAATATAAAATTTGAAAAATCTTCAAAGCTTTGATAGTTGCAGTAAAGAAAACTGTCATGCTCTAAATAATTGTACTTTACCATACATTTTTAGGTGACACAATAGTTATGTATATTTCACCAATTGAAGATATTGAATCAAACACACATTGCAGAACAACTTAGTTCACCAGCAGAGAGAACTGATGAATGTCTCCTCCTGCTTTTTGGTAACAAGCAACCATATTAGCCAAGAAGGCAGCAAGGGAAAAACTGAAATTGTTACAGTGGCCAGCCCTTGCAAGAGCAGTGCCTGATCCAAGGGCCTGCCCTGCCAGCAGGAGGTCAGGCTAGGGATGTTCTGAGGTCCCTTCCAACCTCAATTATTCTGTGACTGCACAAGTCTACCAGAGAAAAACTACATGGACCAGTGGTCTTCAGAAAGCATCAGCTGTTAAAATACATTACAACAAATGCATCTGTTCTTGTAAAATAATGTTTGAATAGGCTCCACTACCAACCACTAAAGGCTGGTTGAAGAGGCTAGAAAGGACAGATAGGCTTATTTTTAGATCAGAAAGTGTTGCTTTACTCTCTCTCTACTTCCTTCCTTTATCACTTCAAAAGCTGCTGCTGTTAAGACTCAGTGGAAGTCCAAGAATTACCTATTAAAAGTATAACTCTAGAGATAAAAATCCCATTTCAGTCCTGCAAACTATGACTTGCTAAGACAAAAACTGCTGTTCTTTGTGACCCTCATGGCACACAAAGATTTTGATAATTGGGTTAGTCATGAGCAGCCCCAGTATGTCAAGCCAGCCCAGTCCATTTTGACTGCCAAGTAAATGACTGTTCCATTTCTTCAAGTCCTACACACAATATCTGTTTCTGCAGTCTATTTAACATGCCTCACGATAGTTGCTCAGTCATGGTGGAAATTAAGTCCCTTAGAAAATGGTATTCCTATCACCTTTGTACAGGGTCACACATCCAGTATGTAAAGGAGACTGCCCTCTACAGGTTAAGCCTGAGTGTAAGGAAGAACAGTGCCTCCATATCTAAACCTTCCTCAGATTATTTGGGGGTCAGAATTCTAAGACATTCTTCTCCATACTGTGAGTAACTTACTATCTGAATTAATTATGCATTCTAGGTTACTTACTTTGGTTACAGTTTTGATAAAATTGCATCAGTAATTAATTTTGTTTGGCTTTTAGGAGAACATTTGCTTACACAATGAAAAGTGCAATGCAAGGCAGAATTCTCTTTCCAAAAACTGGTAATAGTTTATGTACTCTATAAATTCCGGATGATGTGTTAAGAGATGAGATGCAGCTTTGCATAGTTTGTCTAAAACGCAGCAGAAGCTGCAACAATTACCTCTATTGGCTCTCTAGTGGGCTCCACAGGTGTGTAGTTGCTATTCCGGTATGTTCCAAGGAAGGGCTTGTTCT
>WAAG01037115.1:2459-18012 GCA_013390105.1 Tichodroma muraria | reverse complement strand
AGAACTCGTTCTTCAGTGCATGCCACAAGGAGAGACGAATTTGAGGCAGGACAGATTGTGATGTTCCTTCAGAAAAAGCAAAAATAAAAGAGAATAAATTAATGGTTAATTTAAAATGTGAAAATTATAGATATTTGTGACTGTCTGAATTTGAGTGAATGAACAAGCAGTTTCCTTTCCAAAGTTCAAAATTTATTGGGACTGTGGGCTTTAATATTTAACCTTTAAAGAAAAGGCAGCATGGGGACTTAGTGAGCAGGTTATCAGATTTTGGTGGCTGTGGAATTCAAGACAAGAGCAACTACCCCATAGAGTCTCAGATGAGGATCCCTTCTGGAAATTCTGTCTTTCCCCATATCTCTCATTGAAAACCAGTTTCAGCTAGAAACTAGGTATCTCCCACTCCCAGACCAACTCCCTGAGAAACGTTATTCCTAATTTCTAAACCTCAGTATAAACCACACTTACACTGATGTTGTATTTATGTGAACCTCTCTTGAGAAAGACTGAGGATCAACCTTTCTTGTAGTAATGATGAATTTTGGGTGTTCAGTACAGTCTTGAGCCACCACAAGGTTGCAGCTTTTATTGAAAGAATATGAATAGCTCACAAGATCAAAAGTTTTGAAATCTCTCTCCCTGATTTCACACGTGGCTGCAAAACAAAACCATAAAAGAAATGGCAGATATGACCACTTTGTGTGTTGCTGTGAAGTACTGAAAGACACCTCTATGAGATTGAACTACCCAGCAAACAGGAAGAAAACTTCACTTCCTTGGCAGAAGCCAGAGTCTGTAAGGACATAAGAACACTACAAAATAACTACCTGCTGTAATATACTATATTGATTTTGATTACAGGCCAAACACAAAACTCAAGCTATCAGGGACTAAAATGTACAAAATTCTTGAGAAACTGGATGCCATAACAAATTGTGATAAAAACTCCCCATTTCCCACAGGAGTGCTAGGCACCAACCAGGTAGAGATTTTTTTTTTTTTTTACTAAAATAAACTGGGGAGAAAATACATGGACTCTCTTGTGCCCATCACCTGATGCCTCTCAATGCAGAGTTGGCACCTTCTCAGGAGGGGCAAAAGACAACCTCTAGTCATTGAAGACAGGAGTGATTCCGAAACTCTGAATATTTACAGCAGTTTGAAGCCTCTTCATTCACCTGCCAAAACCCCTGCTTCTCTGTGAGGGAATGAACTGCTGGAAGCAGGGCTACAGATGCTATGCTTCCCTATGAGACCATTAGCAGGAAAGCCAAGGCCCAGCTATGGCAGAGTATGGATCTACACACATTGCTTATTCATGAGACAAACATATAAGTAACATTTACATTGATCTTCTTGTGCTATTTGTGAAGCTATTTCAGGAAATAAATTCCAGGCAGTGATATCTTGAGTCTCGTAAGCTGGAGATGGGCCTAAGGGCAGAGTGAATGGCAATCGGAATCCCTGACAATAGAGTGTTACCTGAAAAAGCAGAAATGAAAATACATTAAGATAAATTGAATCATATGCTCAAGATATGACTGCAAAAAACCCCCACTCTTATCTTGGAAAAAACCCCCTTGAAGATGTATTTCTACAATTGCAGTTGTGTTAGTCTTTGCAGAATGCACCCTAACCTTCAGCTTTTGTGAGGAATCATCTTCTCTAGTCATACTTGAATTTTTGAGAAATTGTTATGAACATTGAAAAGTAACTGATAGAGATTAAGTGATAATTGAGTGACTTAAAAATAAGGTAACAAGCTGAGTAGCTGAGATTATGGATGTGTTTGGAAAAATGAATATCATCCATTAAAGGCTGAAAATCGGCATGTTTAGCATTGGGGTAAGATCCTTCACTGCAGCTACAAATTATGTTTGCCAAGAGAATCAAACAAATGCCTAATGCACCAACTTCTTCCTTATTACATATTAAAGATCCAGCACTACTGAAGCACTATGGAGGGTTAAAGACACATAAATTTCTGTGTATGAACAGCTAGCTGTCATTAATTTGCCAGAGATCCATAAGGGAAATTTTTCAAAGAGGTGCATAGGGATTTGGTGAACCAGGACCAGAAAATCAGAGGGACTCTGCAGACCCTGCCTGTGCAGGCTGCTCTGAGAGGGTGACTGCTGCTCCAGTTTGCTAAGAGCAGAGCTGTATTTGTGGCTTGCTCAGACCGGTCACGTCAAGCATGGTTACTGCAGATGTGGGACTGGAGTGCCAGCACTCACAGACGCTGTTTGTGGTTGCAGCAGAGTGCAAAGTGTTCTCAAGGTCCCCTCTCTCTGCTTTGAGACCCTTTTTCAAGAACACTGGGTAAAAATGCATAAAGGTGTGAGAGTAGAGAGTCATACTTGAGACAATTTGGCCTCACGGCTGTTCTCAGAATGCCAATAAAGTATTTGACTACAGAGTCTGATTTTCAACTTACTACTGCACTGGGCCAAAGCAGCACAAAATCAAGAGAACTGTTGTATGTATTTGAACACCCACCTAATATAGTCAGGTATATAGCAGCTTCTCTGAAAGGGAATGTTTTGCTTTTTGTTTCTTTACATTAGGTGTCAAAACATTCTAAGCTGAAAATCATTCAAGGTAAGAAAAAGGAAAATAAAAATTTAACGTACCTCAGGAGCTTTAATTACTGTATCAATTGTTCGTGGAGATGTTGCAGCTGCTCTTACTATAAATTCATGAGATGGATTTCTCTGATGTACTTCTGAGAAGCCCAACACGAGTGCTGCACCAGGAATGTATTGCATGAATCTAGAGATAAACAAGATGTGACAAACTCAGATGCATGAACAAAAGCACACATGGGATGGTGAGGACTACTGGCAGATCCACGAATCAGGAAAATATGGAAGAACTGAAAAGTCAAGGAGATAATAACTTTGGGTCAAATTAAATGATTGATTTTATCCAGAAGAAACACACTGGTTTTATTTTGCCTATTTAAAATGGTTATTTTTTGAGACTGAATAGAAGAACATTTTTAAAACAAGAAGGCATTTTGAACTGAAATAGCAAATAATTCTATATGGAAAATGAAATCAAACATACTTTTTTAAATATTTGGAGACCATCATTTAATATGGAACATATGGAAAAAGTAGAACACATTAATAAAATTGGTACTTGTGTACCAATGAACTTGTGGTTTCCATCCAAGCACTGCCCAGACAAGTATGTTTGGGTTGAAAAATTTCTTCCAATTCTTTCAGTGTTTTTCAAAAACCGAGTAGGGTGAAAAAGTCAAATAAAAACTTAGGAAATAATGAATTACATACGCTGTGCTTGTCTTTTTTATCCAGGATGGAAGCTTTCCCCATTGCACCTTCAGCTGTGCAGCTGGCTTCTTTGCCAGTTGTCCTGTGGTAGCCACTGCTGCTATCCTGTAATCCCGGCACTCCTTGCCCCATCTCAGTCTGGCCTTTGTAAACAGGGAAACAGTCACCCAAAGCTCAGAAAAGAATCCCAGGATGAACCTTGACCATTTCAAAATGTAAAAGTTTCTTTCACCAGTTTGTGCACTGATCCTTTGTATTTCCAGTCTTTTACTCTAAACAGTCTCACAGAGAAATTTTGACTTCTTCATGCAAACTCTGTGGCATAGTAGGAAAAAAGTTTTCCAGTCTGTGCAGAGCTACATATACATGTTCCTGTCTCAGAGCAGCTGCTGAAACATGTTGAGATTTCCTTAGACATGGTAACTTCTTAATCAATATATATTTTTTTCCTAGAAGAGGACTGCACTGTAATTTCTCTTTGCTTTCACTAAGACCCCCTGACTTGAACCCACCCCACTTTATTCAATACTGAATGTCATGCTGAATTTGTTAATTGCAGCTGCAAAAAGCAGAAGTTTATAATTTGTTGCACAAACATCTCTTGCCCTAAAAAGCTCATGGGAAGCACAGCACAGGGATATGCAAAAAAGTAAGGACCTGTTCCTTCATTTATGATGTTCTCTTTGGCATCAACCTGTTACTTAACTTTGCTTTTTCCATTTTTTCATATAAAAACTAAGAAATGCAACATTGTAAATACATTTGAGTTATTTTGAAACACATTTGAGACTTTTGAAATCACAGAGCTGTCTGACTCCTAAGGGACCGAGAAGGATCATCCAGCTCCATCCAGACGGAGTTCAAATCCTAAATGAATGGCCCATACAGCAATCAGATCTCATGTCCTTAGTGTTATCAACACCATTCTCTAACCGACTGAGCTAATCTTGGAGTCAGTGAATTATATACAGAAAAACAGGCAGATTCCCAGGCAAGAAAACTCATAGTAGAACAAATAATAAATAGTGATGAAGAAGTTAATTTTTCAAATATTTTTTATGCTTCTACTGGTTATATTTTGATTCATCTTGAAAAATCAATATTTTTTGCCAGATTTTGAAGTATTTTTTTTTTTTTAGTATTATCTATTTTTAATTCAAAAGAAAGGTGAAGCATTTTCTGAAACTTCACCAACTTTATGAAACATTTCAAAATAAGTATGCCTTTCCTGTTTAATACTCCTAATCAGCAGATTCTCTGTGCCTACTCTGGGCTTTGTAGATGTCTCTGCCTGTGCACTTACCTGTGCTTTCAGAGGCAGTATCACAGCATCAGCACACGCTTTCCAATTGGTTTCAGCCAGCTGAACCACAACTAGTTGCACATCAACTTTGGCAGCATCAGAGCGAACATATGCTGTAGCTTGATAACCTTGATTTCTGTTGTCACTCCTTACTGCCTGTGCCACAACCGTAATGCCAGGTGGAATTATGTCTCCCAGGAAGTTGTGCTGAAAAAGAGCCCCAACCATCTGTGCTTAAGTATTTCTGTGTATTCACCAGAGAGCCTGCAGTCCAGATAATGTGTGCTGATAGCAGGCAGCAGCCCTTGTCCTTCATCAGTTTAGTTTGCAGTACATATTTCTATATCCACAATATTTAAGGATGAATTTGGTTGGAAACTTAATTGTTCAAAGACGTGATTATTTTGATGAGGGATCCAAGATGCTTCCAAGCTATCTTTATGCATATAGCAAGATTTTGTTCATTATTTTAATGTTTCAAATAGCTGCCTCCAATGTGTACTAGAGACATTGAGTAGTAAACACATTCACAACTTATTTTACTTTACTACAGTTTCTTCAAGTCAATCAAATATTTTGAATCCTGCTTAGTAGGAGAATTCCCCCAGACATTGCCTGCATTTGCAGAGCTATTTGTTCTATTATTATGTAGATACCTTTATGCAGTACAATTATAGAATACTAAGTGCATAATAAAGCTAAAGACTATCTGTGCTTAATGGGCCTTCACATTTACCAGTCAGTAATGTCCATGGAAATTCTGATTTTAGTTGTACTCTGCATGCACTCATGACCTACAGTCTACATTTAAAAATAATTAGGCAAACTAATTTATTTCTTTCTCTTTTTTACCTAAAGCAACTGATTTTGTATTCTGGGCTTTCACAGGAAAAAAAAAATTCTTTCTTTAATTCACACCTACATTCCCTTCGACAGGTATAATTTCCAAATCCAGGCTTTCACATACTGCAAATACCTTCAGAAATGAGGGAAAGGAAACAGGCAAACAAAAGGCTGAACACAGGGGAATTTGTAAAAAAAGATTTTTTTTTTTTTGTTGTTGTTTTTTTTTTGCTGGGGGGAACATTACTCAATGGGCTTTGATTTTCAATTTATAGACTTGACTTTTAGTGTCCCTCCTGAGCCTAACCCCCTCAGGTGGTTAGTGCCACCACATCTACTGCTCCTGCTCAGCAGCCAGCTAAGCCTGGCTACTCTGGGTACCACACAGAGTTGTACCTCACGTGTCAGGCTGGAGCCATGGCTGTGGTGGTGGGTGCTGACTCTTTTGCTCTTCCTTGAGTTGTGGGCAGAATTTTCTCCGTGGTGGCTGCTGCTGCTGCTGCTGCTGCTGTTTCTGTGGCTGCTTCCCAGCTCAGAGGAAGATGATGATGAGCTGCTTGATCCTTTATGATCTGGATGCTGTGAAATAAAAATAGGTTAAAAATCTATGAGACAGCCTCTAGTTTTACAGCGTAAATATCAAAATCAGAGCTATCAGCCTCCCTTTATAGGTAACAGACTTGGTCATATCTAGAATGTTATTTTTATTTCCATATATAAACATGTATTATGTTGGGTTGAAACATGCCTTGGATCCACCTCGACATCTCTGCTGAAAGAAAGACTGCATAGATACTGATTGCAAATGGCCACATCACACTGTTCGGGTCTAATGCTAGGGAAAATAAAAAGTGGCATTTCATAAGTGGTCAAATACATCAATATCCAGAAAAAAATAAGGTAATACAATTTTATGAATAACACTATAAATCATCTTCCTCTTTCACATGCAGGATACATAATAGCTGCACAGGTAAGACCTACAAAAGCCACTCCATTATGACCCTTCTCATATACGCTAAAAATACCTTTGTGCCATAATGTGTACTGAACCTGGTTTCTGAAAAAATCTGTGTAATGATTTTGCCATGGTTGCCTAAGAACTGTGGACATAACTATTCCCATTGGAAGGTCCCACTGTTTTAACATTCCCCATGGTCTTTGTTAACCTAGCTTTGGCTGCATTTGTGTGTCCTGACCCAAATTTGAGAACTACAAGTGCTGCAACACCAAAAAGATGTAGTGTAACAGCCTATTAGTAATAAATCTGCTTTTTTTGTTCATCATCAGTATTGTTATTGGGCATTATGGAATGGTCAAGGGAAATGATCCAAACAAAACACTTCAGTAGCAGGCTTGATCACATCAGCTGCAGCTAGCATGGCAATGTGCACTTGAATTAGGCAATGCATCCAACCTACCCAATGGATGTGAGCAGGCCTGAAGCGGAGACTGTATACTTTTGGAAGATGAGATTCCTGCAAAAATTTCAAAAGAAGTTACTGCCTACAGCTCAGTCAAGATCACCTCCTAGCAGAAGTCAAAGTATTAGACATTTTACCCATTCTGTAGAAATGTGGTGACTACTGCCACTATTCACTTGGGACTTGACATGATTTGTCTCAGCTTGTTGGTCAGATTTGCTGTGCCACTGGGAAGCACCAGAGCTTTCGCTGCTGCTGCTGCTGCTCTGTGTTTTAGGCTTCTGCTCACGGACACTTCTCTCTCCTTCAGCAGCACTGGCAAGTGGAAATGATGTGGTCTTGGACTGCTTCTTAGCCTTATGCTTTATACCAGATGCTTTGCTACTGCTGCTGCTACCTGTGCTGCCTCTGGTACTGCCTTTGCTGCTGCTACTCCTGCTACTACTGCTGCTGCTGCTGTCCTTGCTGTTGCTACTCTTACTACTACTGCTTTTACTACTACTGCTACTCTTGCTTTTGCTACTGCTACTACTGCTGTTACTACTGCCGCTCTTGCTGCTGCTACTGCCGCTCTTGCTGCTGCTACTGCCGCTCTTGCTGCTGCTACTGCCGCTCTTGGTGCTGCTACTGCTGCTTTTGCTGCTGCTACTGCTGCTTTTGCTGCTACTACTGCTGCTTTTGCTGCTGCTACTGCTGCTTTTGCTGCTACTACTGCTGCTTTTGCTGCTGCTACTGCTGCTCTTGGTGCTGCTACTGCTGCTTTTGCTGCTGCTACTGCTGCTCTTGGTGCTGCTACTGCTGCTCTTGCTGCTACTATCACTGCTACTACTACTACTGCTACTACTATCACTACTACTGCCACTGCTTTTGCTGTTGCTACTGCTACTACTACTACTGCCACTGTCCCCAAAGGGGTAGAACTTCTTTCCTTTGGCTTTGGACTGCCCTGTTTTCAGGTCTATCTGGGTGCCTCCCTGTGATGCTCTGTCGTCAGAGTCGCTGCTGGAGGGGCTGCTCGTTGTACTCTCGGCACTTCCACTGGCACTGCTGGCACTGGATGACAAGCTCCTAGATCTTCTTGTCCCCTAGTCAAGGGTAACAATGGAAAAGAAATTATTTGTCTGTGTTCCTGCAGAACGGTATAGGTAAAATAAGATGCAGACACCTCTAAATCTCTTCTGCCTTAGAAGACAAGGTGTATGTTTGATAACATTCTTGCAACACATCACAGTAATTCAAAGGCAATTTTGTAACAATGTGTTAAACCCACACATAAGCAGAATAATACCCCAGACACTTTTTTGTGGTAAGAAGCATGTGCAGCAGCTGTTGACCACAGGATGAGATGTAACTGGTATCAGTAATGACAATGCTGTAGCTGTCACTGTCTCAGGGCAGGTTGTGTGCTTGGTGTCAGAGCATTTTGCTGCAGTTGGAGTAGTTGTACAAAACAGGCTGCTTTTTGGCCACACAACAGCTATTTTATCTCTTACAAGAGATTTTCAGAAAAGCATACAAAACCAACCTGCTCTTTCTAATGTCTTCCACTTGCAGAAAGGAAGAGTGCTAACAAAAGACCTGCTGAAAAACTTGTGTACCCTGAAGTCTGTCTTGATTTTCCACTTTGGCATAATATCTAAACAAAGGAAGCTACTTAGTAGAAGGAATAAAAATAAGCTTTGTGTAATGTCTCCCACAAATCCAGAAGTGGAATTTTGCAGCAGTACCTGATCATCAGTGTCAGCAAGGATTTTCTTCACTTTCTTAATTGCTTCTTTTCTGGAAGATGCTTGTGCCTTTGGATCTTCAAATGTTACTAGACGTACCATTTTTGTAGGAGCTTGGTCTCCTGCTTGAATTGTGACTTGTATTTTTTCAATAGGTGTCTCGGTGTAAACTGAAATTGCATGACAATTAGTATTACTGTTACTATTAGCAACTGAATGAGAGAATAAGCCAATTTTACCATAATTTATTTGGCCATTTTTTCCTCAAATATAAGTGTTCAATGATTATTATTGGTATTGAGCAACTTTGTTAAAATTTTCTCTAATAGCTAAAGCACATAATGGCAACCAATTTTTAAAATATTACTATGATACTGGATTCAACAGAATGATCAGCAGATTTATGTCAAGTGAATTGGATTGCTTAAAGAGATAAACCATGGGTTAGTGAATTAAACGTCAGACAGGAGTTGAGGCTCAGCTCTTGAACGTTAAAGAATGGCCCAATGCTTAGGCCATCAGTTTGATACTTAGGAGACCTAGATTCAGTGGCCTGCTGTGCTTTTATTTCTTATGATCATGGATTAAGACATTAAGGACTAGATCCTGGCAGGGTTAATCCATAATTCCCTTTTAGAGTCTGGGTTTTAGAATGTAGCTACAGGACACTGCATCAGATCTGTTGCCCATGTCCAATTGCTTCATGCTTGCATCCCAAATCCAATGATTCAGGATGCATCAGACACACTCTGCAGGCACAGATCAGCTCTGCTTGACGCTGGCCACGCTGAGTGACATTGCTGGGAGAGATGGGAAATTGCTGCTCAGGCGAGTGGGGGAGAAATGGACTCCTGCTGGCAGCATAGTCTGTTGCCAATGCTGGCAGGCCCGGTGCTTCTAATTGTAGATTTAGTGGTACTTAAGATGCAAAATATATATATATATGTACGTATACGTCTGTATCTATCTATGTATGTGTATATATATGCACACCTCCACCCACTATTTTCTCTTTTGTGCCTAGCTGTATTTACCTGGCTTGAAGGTCATTCTCAGGGCATGCTCTCCAACTAGGTAATAAAGAGGCACGTTTTTGATAAATGCTGCGTGCACGCTTTTCTTCTCAATGCACACTTGAACTCCAAAGGTACTTGCATTGAAGCACATGGACTGAACAAATGGCTCTTTTCGGGAGGAAGAGTGTCCAGAAGAAAAGGGATTTCCAGATGAAACATCCTCTGCAGACTGTCTGTCCTATTAGATAGCACACACATCAAGTTAACTCAGACAACAGCGAGAGGAATACTTGCATGTTATGCATTATATTTTGGTAACAGTTACCTGTACTCTGCAGGGGGAATTAACCAGTTTATTTGAGATATCAAGGCTGTAACATAGGACAGCTTGATTTTAGATTGGACAAAATCATCATCTGAATGGGTTGATTAGGCTACCTACTGTAAAAAGAGCTTCAAGTTATAAGAATGGGAAATTATATCATAAATTAATTCGAAATATTTAATTTTGTTTTTCCAGAATATTAGACTGTGTTAACATGCTCTTGATAAACTGAGTGTGCTGACTGGAGTTTTTTCCTTTGATTTTTGATATGTCAGACAACAGAAATTTCAACTATGTCCACAAAAATTCTGACTCAGATGAGGTCTGACATGAATGTGATACTATAACAATAAAATGGTCAAAACACATCATGTATTAGAAATTTCCACTAAAAACTATGTAATTTATATGTAATAAGCAAAGCTTGCATAAGAGCAAATTAAAATTAATTAAAATTGGAATCAAATCCATGAAATGAAAACTATGACTTCCTGAAGCAATGAAGCAAGTACCTAAAGACACAATAATCACAAGCTTTCGTTTCACATATAATTCAGGTTTGCAATTAGTTTTTTATGCAGTTTATCATGTCTCACAAGATTCCAGCCTTGCATGAACCCTACCAAAAGACCTGGAATTTCTAGCGATACTGGGAAATGCTCCACTCTGTGCCATTTTTCAGTTGCTGTTCATTTAAGAATACCTGTGTAGTGCTGAGTTTCAGGAAGGGCAGCACAGAGGCACAAAGCAGAAGAAAGCTTGTTCCAGGATATTGGAAACTGCTCTCACTGATAGCACGTTTGTCTATTGACTTCTCCATTGGAAAGTGCTGTTCTTGTCCTCTGTTCATCTCTTATTTTATCTGAAAACTCTTCAGAGTCGTGGGATAACAATGAAACCAGAACAGGACAGCGTATTCCTCACGTCTGTCAATCTTTCACTGAATGAATTGTCACAGCGATGCCTTCACAACACTGCCCATCTCAGAAAGCCTATCCTGGCTTCTATGGAAACCTGGCTCAGGAAGTCATGACACAAACTGCACTCCATCCTTGAATCAGGATGCTTATAAGCATTAAATTCATCTCTATAAGTCGAGCAGTGGAGCATCTTGTGGAACATTTGTGACTGCCCCAGGAATGTGATTGTGTAATTGTTGCCCAGTATTTTAAAGATTGTGGGCCTGTAGATGGCAGTGCAAAATTAATTACCAAAGAAAATGCTTTTGCTTTAGACAAAGTGTTGCAAGTTTGATGTATTACACTCCAGATTTTAAAATAATGTTACTATAGGGCTATTTGTGTTATTAGATTGAATCTGACTTATTTTGAGTGAAGCAGCATTGGTCAGAGATGAATTGTACCTTTTCCTGTAGAGAGAAGAAATGGTTCCCTACTGTTTAGAAGCCCAGAAAAGAATAGTCAAACACTACTTCATTTACCCCGATGTTATCAGTCTCGCCTGATGCAGAATCTGAGTTGAAGGACGTCTTCATTAGGTCAGGCACTGCTTCAGGTAAGAGAACTGGAGTCATCTTACTAGCAGCCAAATCCCCGATATTTCGTGTAACAGCAAATGTCTTAGACCTGCAGAACAAACATTAGAGGAAACCTGTATTGATAAAGTACTGCTGAGGAAAAGACCTGAATAATGCCTCGTAGCCTGCACTCAGCAACAAGTATCATGCCTTGCAAATTGCTTTACAGATATTTACAGCATCCTTCCTGTTAGCTGTGTTTTCAAGGACTGCTAAGAGTCAATAAAGACACAGACCAATCTCAGGGGCAGATAGCCCAGTTAGGATTTTAGAATCGTGTGTACAGGCTAAAAACATTACAGTTGGTTGGATCTTCATACCCTAATTCCATGAAAAACAGCATACTTACTTAGAAGCCTGGCTGTGGATTACGTTATTAAATTTTTGAGTCTCCTATTTTGAGCTCCTGGAGTTTTAAATTTTTAAACTCATCTTCTGTGTATTCACTAGCCTTAATTCTAATTTCTTTTGACATTATATTTGGAAAAATACTGCCATAACTTCAAAAAACAACCTGGGGACTGGTGGCTACTGAATGCTATTTCCTGTGCAGTTTTTATTAAAGCAGGTTGAAGAAAGGAGTGTGAAATCATAAAAGTAAGTGTCTCCAGCCTGATTTAAATTCACTAGTACTAATGGCTTGGTCATGACTTGGCAAGAGGTCAAGTGAGTTGTGCAGGAAGGTTAAGAGCCTATTTATGTAAATGTGTTCAGTACATTGTTTCCAGTGCTGTGAATTCTAAGTGCATTAGTCAGGATCCCAGATAAGTGATAGAAAGTACAGCATGAGACTGAGGCTCTCATGGCAAAATATCCTGAAGCCCTGGCTTCATACCCCACATTCTTCAGAGAACTTGTTACGGTGCTGTGAACTTGTTTTGGGTCAGAGAAACATCTCGAATGCTGAAATGCTTTTGAGAGACAAAAACCTATTTCCCTCAGCTATTAACACTGTGCTAGCTCTGCCTTATTAGCCGTTTATCAGCTAACATCCGTCTCAAAAGTCCCCATGGGCTCTTTCTCAAGGATGAAGCTGATCTCTTTGCCCTGGGGCTTTTGTGGTCTGCCAATGGAGGTGGCCGCTGTGACAGTGAATGGAAAGATGGTCTCAAAATGGTCTCTATTTTAATACGGTCCACACTGTACTAGCCTGAGCAATTCCAAACTAACCTATTTGAAAGAAGAATTTGTATTCATTTGATAGCCCTCTCTTCCTCTTGAAGGCTCCTACCGTGCTGTGTGCAATGTAAAGCACACAATTGCTCTTCATGTGGAACACCTCAATAAAACGTGTGTCACCTGTGGGCTTTGTTTTCTTTTCCATCTCTCTCTTTTTTTAGATAAGGACATGACAGCAACGCTCCACGCTGGGTGATAGGAGAACCTTGAAGAATGGAATCTGAAATAAAATATTCTCCCTAACAAGCTGAGGGGATAAAAGAAAATACAAATCAACTTGCATTTCAGATGGCTCATCTGGGTAAAGAGACAGAAAGGGAAATGGTTTTATTTTAATCCCATTCAATAATTCAAATGACCACTGAACTGCAGGCTGGATCTCCAAGCAGAAAGCCCTGGGGTTTCTTTTCCAATTTTTTTTAGTATTTTTATGCCAATAGTCTACTCCCGCCACCTAATGAAAGCGAAGGATCGATTCCTCCCTGTTGAGCACAGAGAGCCGACAAATGTAGCTGCATCACAGGTGACACATGTCAATGTCTGCAGAATCACACGGCACAGTAAAAATAGGCTACAAGAGCCAGCTCTGGTGCTTTAACAAGAAAAAACAGTCACAAAGAAGGCCTAAAGCTATGGTATGAAAGAATCTGTTCTCTCTGATCCCACACAAGGGAGAAAAAATAAAAAGGAGATTTTCCAATATGTATTAGTGCATTTTTTGGATGAGAGAAGAAGCTGTGCTATAAGCCAAACTCACTGCAGGGGTAAGGGACAAGCAACTCAGCTATGTTGGACCCACTGATGTTTCAGAGAGCGTGGCCTTACTTACATCGCTAACATGGGGACAGAAGATCTCAAATGTGTGTTTAAAACAAAAAACAATCAACAGAAAACTATTTTCCCAGGTTTTAAACCCCAGTGTGATATCACATATAAATAAATGAGAAACAAGATACAATTAGCCAGCCAGATCTTCAGCTCTCTTCGTGATGTGGTGAAGCAAATCTTCTGCCTTTCCTACACATCTTCCTTCCAAATTTGGTGCAAAGGTGTTATAAAAACAGAGACTTAGAGCCCCACCTGTTTCCTTTTTCTGCTTCCCAAACACACCTTGCTGCCTCAACAAGATCACAGCGTACGCTGCCTCTTCTGCGTTTGCCGGTGTACATGGTTTAGTCATGAGACTACAGTTTTCTAACAAATCTGTGCAAAGAGTTTTCTAATTACCAGGTTCATCTTATAAATAAGATGCCTATGTGAAGCAATTTCTGCTTATCCTACAGCTAAAATAAGAAAAAACCCTTATGATACAAGCCCTATTCATGATTGCGCATATATTTCAGTAGGCTGTCATTATGAATATGAGGTATATTAGCAAAGTGCATTCTCTGGCAGCTCTCCATATTTATACTTTAATCACAGAGCTCTAATTTCCCCTGAAATTTATTTGATTTTTACTTCTTGTAAATTTTGTTTAAAAGTATGTTGAAGTAGCCATCTGTAGTATACTAAATAATTATGTTAAAAGAGCCTTAAAAATAACCATTATTTTTAATTAAATTTTGATAGGATTGAATTGAAACACATGCTATATATTCTCTCCATAGTACGATTAATTACTGTGCTCTGATTTTTGCTGTAGAGAGAGTTGAGCCCATAACGTGATGATTTGTCTTGGGAATACAACCTCTCTATCACCAAAATTTTCTTATTTTTTTATTTTTTTAGACTGTGATTATTTACCTGAATTTCTCTTTGGCTCTTGAAAATTTATATAAATCTCACTGCTGTGACAAGTTATAACCTTTATGGTGTGTAGGATATAAATGAACTTAATGCTATTGAAAACAGTTTGCTTCCTATGTCTGAATGTGAGAGATGATGGGGAAAAATAATATTGCATCATGTCTAGCTTTAATGACATGGGGCTGTAGAAGGTAACCTGCTGACCATCAAGACAGTGCCCAATACTAAAATATTTCGAAGAGAGCTCACAAACACATGAAAGATAATAGCTTTCTAGAACTATTTCTTTAAATGGGGAATTTAAAGCTAACAAGGGAAGGTGTCACAATGTCTCTAAAATATTGGCTTCAACTGGATTTTTATTATTGGGTAGGAATATTGCGAAAGGAATATGCTGAACTAAAATTTTTAACTCAGTCTATATAGCTATACATAGATATATCTATATACCTTCATCTATATATCTATCTCCTTTCTCTCTACCATGCCTGCTTGTTTCTCTTCATACCTCTAAGGTTTTACTTTGCTTGGTCTTTGACCTCCTCAGTGATGTGGTTCAATGTTACATTCTCTAGTTATTGCTTTGCCTTCACTTGCACTCATTGCTGTTTCATTGCTCTGTGTGGTTTCCACTGGCCATTTGTTTTGTAACAGTGAATGAGAATGCTTTTCGGAGAGAAATTGATGGTGCTAGAAGTCATCTAGTGAGTATTAGCTTTCTCATATACTTGGCATTATGGAGCTATTTCCAAGTGACTACTTCACTTTATAAATGGTAATGCTGCAGGGTCTAGAGCAGGGCTTGTGCTGGAACTCATGGGCTGTAATACCTTGTTTCTGATACTGACTTGCTTTATGGTAATGCATTTAACCCTTTCTGTGTCTCATCTGATCTCCCCTTAAGTCAAAGGAGGAGAATATTTTTTATTTATTTGCAGGGACGATCTTTCTGCTAATATTTCTCTCTGCTTGAGGCTCTAAACTCCCTATCAGTATTCAACATTCTCGTTTCAGTTCAGCGTGCTTATTGAGTTCATTAATATCTGCCTCACCCTCTCTAACAGTGGGAACCAGTGAGAGTTGCCTGCTGTCCCTGATGATCTTAAGAGCAGACTGTCCTGGCCTCCATAAGAAACTCAACCCAAAAACCCACGCAG